>SJYA01001032.1:1940667-1969091 GCA_006410615.1 Neotragus moschatus | reverse complement strand
AGGTTTTTTTTTTTTTTTTTTTTGCATTGGATACCTAATTGTCCCAGAGTTTTTTATTAAAAAACAAGACCTCCTTTCCTATTGAATGGTCTTGATACTTTTGTCAAAAACCAATTGACCATAAATCATATGAGTTTACCTCTGGACTCTCAATTCTGTTTCGTTGATCTACATGTTTCTCTTATGCCAGTACCACACTATCTTAAATATTGTTACTTTGTAATAAGTTTTAAAATAAAAAAAGGTGAGTCTTCCAATTATGTTCATCTCTTTTCAGGATTATTTTAGCTATCCTAGGTCCCCTGAGTTTACATGCTACTTTTTAGGATAATCTTATCAATATCCACAAAGAAACAATATAGGATTTTTATAAGGACTGTGTTGAATCTGTAAATCAATTTGGGGAGCATTACCATTTAAGAATATTAAGACTTCCAATTATGAACGTGGGATTTCTTTCCAAAAATGTTAATTTTTTCTTTCAACATTGTTTTATAATTTTTACACTGTACTTTTTTGCTTCTTTTATTTAAATATTCCTAGGTGTCTTATTCTCTTTGATGCTGTTATAAATGGAATAATTTCTCTATTTCTTTGTAGTTGTATATTGCCAAGTATATAAAAATGACTGATTTTTTATATTGATCTTGTACTCTGCAACCTTGCTGTACTTATTCATGTTATATTTTGCTTCCTTATATTTAAGCCAGGAAATTAAAAACCGAAAGGGTTTATAATTGTTGCCAATGTTACCATTTGAAATAGAGGGCATAGAGGAATCAATTTCCAATTAATACAACATTTTATTAATGAATGTGGCTTTCACACCAAGTTTTTTTTTCTGCCACAATTTTCAGGGAAATTTATTGTTTTTTCAATAAATAATTGAAAGCAAGAGAATATAAAGACAGTACTAAAAAGCAAACTGTAATTTGTAAAATTTATTTTGCCACAATTTCAAATTAAATTAATAGTTTTGCACTTAACTAACAAGTTTGCTTATCTAACAAACAGTTTTTTAATGGTTTGGTTTGTCAGGAACCTTGTAAATATCTGGTAACTCATTTGCTTATGATTCTGGATGGCTATAGATAGAATTCAGATTGTCCCAGGCTAAATGTCAAGGTTTATATCGAGTACAGTGTTTTATAGTTTCTTTAACTTTTTAAATTAATCAAGATATTAGTTTCAAAGAACAAGGCCCCAGTTTACATCAGTACATTAAAAATAAATGAAGATTTATTTCAATGGAGGATAATTATTGTGAAAGCTTTTTTTGATATGAGCACACTTTCTGTATTTATACTTTGCTTCAGAATAAAGCAGTTTTTGTCTCCCTAAGCTGTTGTGTTCTTGAAAGCTTTTAAAATCATTTACACATTTTTCTGTAGCATTATAACACACTCATATATAAATGTCACTTTGCTAGTAGTATTAACTAAACTGATCATTTATTAAAGTTGTTATACATTATAGTTTCATATTACTATTTCTTTTGGCCAGCATATTGTAGCACCTCTTTTAAAATCAGGAATATGAAAGAAATCATGTTTCTTCACTTATTAAAGAATAGTTTTAAACTTATTCTGACAAAAGAATCATTGTCTACGTTTAGGCCTTAAAAGCTTTTCTTGCTAATATTTTCACTGTTTGAGGATAGTGGCTTAACTGATGTTGTTAATACTGCTATTACATCTGGCGTTAAAAACAGTTGTTTACCTGCTCCCTATTATCAATAATAACTGTCTTTAATAATGGTTGTCATTCTGTTTCATTTCTGCTAATAAAATATATTAAAAATTAAAGGTGACTCCAAGATTGTAATCTCAAGACTTTTACCTTGGCCCAATCTTAATCCCCCAAAGTTAGGCTTTTCTAGAATACTGTCTGTTGACCTTTAATTGTAGGTTCATCAAAAAAGTATTTGGCTAGGGTACAAATGGCTCATTTCCACAGTTAAAGAGCTGAAAGCAAAATATTGGTGGTGTCAGATCAGTAAGGTAAGTGTCCTGCATTTCCTAAGTTTTCAAGGACATTTTGCAGTAAATTACCTGAATCTTCGTCTTTGTGTGGCATGTCTCTTGGAAAGAGATATATTCTGAGGGTGCTTTCTAATGCTTAGAAACACCAGTGCATACTTCAAACCCATAGCAGTGGATAATTGGGAGACAGGGTAGGTAGGAATAATTTTTCACTGGGTAACTAGGGCTGAGATTTGCAAGTAAAATGGTTGGAAAAGAAAGACTATCCCCAAGCAACCTAAGTGTCCACCACTGGATGAATGAATAAATAAGATGAAATATATATACATGTAATGGAATATCATTCAACCTTACAAAAAAAGAATGAATTCTTACCATTTGCAACAAGTCAGAGAAAAACAAATACCACATGGTAGGACTTTCATGTGGAATGTGAAAAACAAGCAAACATGACAAACAGGAACAAACTCATCGATACAGAAAACAAATTGGTAATTGTCAGAGGGGAGGAGGGTCGGGGGATGAGTGACATAGGTGAAGGGGATTAAGATGTACAAGTTTCCAGTTATGAAATAAGTCCTGGGGATGCAATGGACAGCGTTGGAAATGTAGTCAATAACATTGTAATGACTTTAGATGATGACAGATGGTAACTATACTTGTGATGGTGACAATTTTATAGTGCAAAAATGTCAAATCAATATGTTGTACACCTGAAACATACAATATCGTAGGTCAATTATACTTCAGTAAAAATGAAAGTAAAGAGAAGGAGCATCTCCAGCCAGAAAATTTTTTCATCAGAGTGACTGGGCCTGTAACTCACTTAGTTGGGTTTTTATTTGCTTTCAAACAATTGAGGATTGTTAGCTAACAATCCATTGATAGGATTCAAGGTGATCTTGGATGAAAAAATTAAATTTTGTTTTCACTAACCCCTAAATACAAGTTGGCATTTCCTTCAATAATGAATGTAGGCAACATGTGATACTAGTATTAGCAGTAGCTGTGACTTTTCTTTAAAAGAAACCACAGATATTTTCATATCATATCCAGATATCATGGAAATATTGTGTAAGTGACTTCAAATTTATGGTAGTTATGAGAACCCAGATTTTTTCTTTTCCAGTATGGTTTATTACAGAATGTTGAATATATTTCCCTGTGCTGTATAGCAGGATATTATTGTTTATCTACTTTATATATAATAGTTTGCTAATCTCAAACTCCTGATTTATCTCTCCTCCCCTCTACCCCACTATCCCTTTTGCTAACCACAAGTTTGTTTTCTGTGTCTGTGAATCTGTTTCTGTTTTGTAAATACATTCATCTGTATGTTTTAGATTATAAGTGATATCATATGATATTTGTTTTTTTCTTTCTAACTTATTCCACTTAGTATGATAATCTCTAGGGTCATCCATGTTGCTGCAAGGGGCATTATTTCATTCTTTTTTTGGCTCTATAATATTACATTGTGTATATATACCACATCTTCTTCATCCATTCATCTATTGAAGGAAATTTAGGTTGCTTCCATATCTTGGCTGTCGTAAGTAGTGCTGCTATGCACATTGGGGTGCATTTATTATTTCAAATTAGAATTTTCTCTGGATATATATCCAGGAATGGGATTGCTGGATCATTTTGGAGAAGGAAATGGCAACCCGCTCCAGTATTCTTGCCTGAAAAACCCCATAGACAGAGGAGCCTGGTGAGCTACAGTCCATAAGATTGCAAAGAGCTGAACATGACTTAGTGGCTATACTACTACCACCATGGCAACTCTATTTTTAGTTTTTTGATTGCACTGGGTCTTTGTTGCTGCAAGCAGGCTTTCTCTAGTTGTGATGAGCAGGGTCTACTGTTCATTGCATTGGGTGGGCTTGTCATTGCAGTGGCTTCTCTTGTTATGGAGCATGGTCTCTAGGCTCAAGGGCTTTAGTAGTTGCAGCACACACGCTCAGTAGTTGTGATGTGTACTGTGTGGCTCTAGGGCACACAGGCTTCAGAAGTTATGGCACACAGGCTCAGTAGTTGTGGCACGTGAACTTAGTTCCTCCTCGCTATGTGCCATCTTCCTGGACTAGGGGTCAAATCTGTGTCCACTGCATTGGCAGGCAGATTCTTATGCACTGCGCCACCAGGGAAGTCCTATTTTTAGTTTTTTAAGGACACTCCATGTTGTTTGAGTAGTGGCTGCACTGCACTAATTTATATTCCCACCAACAGTGTAAGAAGGTTCCCTTTTCTCCACACCTTCTCCAGCACTTATTATTTGTAGAGTTTTTAATTGTGGCCATTTGACTGATGTGAGGTAATACTCTTTGTAGTTTTGATTTGCATTAGAACCCAAATCTTTTCTAATGTGTTAATAAGGAAGCACATACATTATTGTATAAAAAATCATAACAGTATTTCAATACATTTTAAAATCATATATGTTTTATTCATTTAAAAACATTTCTTTTAGAACAAGTAAAGAAATCTATGGTGCAAAAAAAGATTAAGAACTCAGCAAATACAGGTTTAGGTATAGTGGGACTTGCAATATGTGCTGGGGGAGAGGGCTACTTATGTGTGGTCACTGAACATGCAACATCCATTCACTCCCTGTTTTTGAATGGGACTATGCCAGTTTTCATACCCAGCAGAACACCGACCAGGTCCTGGATAGCCCCAGTCCAGAAGCTGAGATGACAGGAAAATTCCTTGTGCTGACCTGTGACCAACTTGAAAACTTACTTGAAACTCTTCTCTGGATCTGCCAAAACTAGGTTCAAACTGAGAGTGACCCTTAGCCAGCCCTGGATCTTCTTCTTCTTTTTTTAAAAAAATTATTTGTTTATTTTTGGCTGCACTGGGTCTTCTTTGCTACATGCAGGCTTTCTCTAGTTGCAGTGAGTGGGCATTACTCCTCTTTGGCACACAGACTTCTCCTTGCAGTGGCTTCTTTTGTTGCAGACCACAGGCTCTAGGAGCACAAGCTTCATAGTTGCAGAATACAGGCTCAGTAGTTGAGGCATGTGGATTCTAGTTGGTCTGTGGCAAGTGGAATCACCTGGACAAGGGGTCAAAACCATGTCCCCTGCTTTAGCAGACAGACTCTTATCCACTGTACCACCAGGGAAGTCTAGCTTTGGATCATCTTAATTTCAGATTTTCGTCCTTGAACCAAGCTCTGGTATTGTGAGAATGGGTTAGCACATACTGAATGGAGTTCGCCCATCACCAGTGCCATCACTGGATTTATGCCTTAATTTTCCATTAAATACCTTGGAAAATATCAGATAATAGCTGTCCCCAACCCTAAGCAGAAGTAGAAGAACAATACTGATGAAGCCGTGAGTTTTACAAGCCATGTCATTTCAGTGGTTGGACCAGGAGTACTGGCAAGAAAAAAAGAATTTGCTCAAGAAAAAGTCAGCCATCTAATACGGTGGTTTAGTTAAACCATCACATTTCAGTTATAGCTGTTTGTTGCACATATAAAGTGATCTTGCAGGCAAAAGGTTAAACTTACTATGTGTTAATTACCTCCAGGTCCATCTGTATTTCTAGTTTTTTATGTTCGTGGAATGAGAGTGAAAAGGAAAAAAGATTCCTTGTTTTTACTCAGCTTAAACTGTGTGTGACAAACAGAATTTGCTGTACAGCTGGAGCCGCCTTTCTGATTAATATTTTACTTATATTTTTAGTATAGTATATAATGGGTAAAGGAAGAGTCTTAAAAACAGAAACTCTGGATTCTAACTCTGATACTTGTGCCACTGATTTTGCGACTTATGTTGTTATATCAGTCCTTGTAATTTGCTATGCTTGAATTTCCTCGAACTATTGACATAGAGATTGTGAGAGGAATGCAGGAAGTGGGAGAGAGAGAAAATTGGTGTGAAGTTCTTTTGCATTTACTGAAAAGTTGAATAGNTGTTCATGGGGTTCTCAAGGCAAGAATACTGAAGTGGCTTGCCATTCCCTTCTCCAGTGGGCCACATTCTGTCATAAGTCTTCACCGTGACCCGCCCGTCTTGGGTTGCCCTGCAGGCATGGCTTAGTTTCATTGAGTTAGACAAGGGTGTGGTCCTAGTGTGATTAGCCCTGCGAGCCAGCACACTGAGCGCAGGTGGTTGCGAGTTGGAGCACTGAGCACGGCCAAGAGGAGCTACCCCACATGTTAAATGATATAAAAGCCCAATCATCACCTCCTCAAAGTAATAGTATGTTAATTAGATATAAATTATACATAAATTTTCATTAATGGAGAAGATTAGAGCAAATATTTCTTTTAAATCCACTAATTCCAGGATGGGGCAACAAATATTGTAATGTAAAAATTTAACCCAGTGCTTTCCTCTCCCAATGGACATGAATTGGGCAAACTCCGGGAGATAGGGAAGGGAGGCCTGGCATGCTGCAGTCCATGGGCTTGCAAAGGGTCAGGCATGACTTAGCAACTGAACAACTACAATTCCTCCCCTATGACCCTTTAGCTTAATATTTGCAGAGGTTTGCAGTTAGTAATAGTATATAATTTTGTGGCAGAGGGAAGAGAACATTACTAATAGAAAGAGTGTATTGTATTATAGATAAGGCATGTGGAGTAATAATGGCAGGCATTCTGACTTGGCTTTAATTAAGAATGTTTCATAGCAGCCATGGCTCTTGGCTTTAAAATGCCCCTTTCCCACATATAATTAAATTACCTCCTTGTAGCTTTATTTTCATTTCTTTACGTTAGAGTACAATCCATGAAGCTGAGTAAGCAGGAAAAAATAGAGCACAGTCCTGGTTCTTCCATATGTTTTTTTTTTTTTTTTTTTTTTTTTTTTTTTCTTCCTTTCTTCATTTCTGCAAGTTTTGATTTTAGGCTCTAAAGTAGGGGTTGGCAAACTATGGATCACAAGCCAAATTGAACCTATCATATATTTTTTAAGGCTTACCTAACACTATTTTTTTTTTCNTTTTTTTTTTTTTTGTCTTTTTTTTTCTTCCTTTCTTCATTTCTGCAAGTTTTGATTTTAGGCTCTAAAGTAGGGGTTGGCAAACTATGGATCACAAGCCAAATTGAACCTATCATATATTTTTTAAGGCTTACCTAACACTATTTTTTTTTTCTTTTGAACTTTTTATTTTGTATTGGGGTATGGCCGATTAACAATGCTGTGAGAGGCTCAGGTGACCAGCCGAGGGACTCAGTCATACGTATACACACATATCCATTCTCCCTCATATCCCACCCCCATGTAGGCTGCCACATAACACTGAGCAGAGGTCCATGTGCTATACAGTAGGTCCTGTTGGTTATCCAGTTTAAATTATCACCTTATTTTTATACAGCCCATGAGCTAAGAGTAGTTTTTTTATGTTCTTTTTTAAATTAATTAATTTATTTTAATTGGAGGCTGATTACAATATTGTGGTGGGTTTTGCCATGCATCGACATGAATCTGCCAAGGAAGTACATATGTCCCCCTGTCCTGCACCCCCCAACCTCCCTCCCCATCCCATCCTTCTGGGTTGTCACAGTGCACTGGCTTTGAGTGCCCTGTTCCATGCATTGAACTTGGACTGATATCTATTTCACATATGGCAATATACATGTTTCAGTGCTGTTCTCTCAAATCATCCCACCTCGCCTTCTCCCACAGAGTCCAAAAGTCTGTTCTTTATATCTATGTCTCTTTTGCTGTCTTGCATACAGGGTCATCATTACCATCTTTCTAAATTCCATACATATATGTTCATATATTGTATTGGTGTTTTTCTTTCTGACTGACTTCACTCTGTATAATAGGCTCCAGTTTCATCCACCTTGTTAGAACTGATTCAAATGTGTTCTTTTTAATAGCTGAGTAATACTCCATTGTGTATATGTACCACAGTTTTCTTATTCATTCGTCTGCCTATGGACATCAAAATTGCTTCCGTGTCCTAGCTATTGTAAACAGAGATGCAGTGAACATTGGAGTACATGTGTCTCTTTCAATTCTGATTTTCTTGGTATGTATGCCCAGCAGTGGGATTGCTGGGTCATATGGTAGTTCTAGTTCCAATTTTTTAAGGAATCTCCACATTGTTCTCCATAGTGGCTGTACTAGTTTGCATTCCCACCAACAGTGTAAGAGAGTTCCCTTTTCTCCACACCCTCTCTAGCATTTATTGTTTGTAAACTTTTTGATGGCAGCCATTCTGACCTGCATGAAATGGTACCTCACTGTGATTTTGATTTGCATTTCTCTGATAATGAGTGATGTTGGGTAGTTTTTATATTTACAAATGGTTGGGAAAAAAATCAAAAGAAGAATATTTCATGGTGTACAAAATTTTTAAATTCACATTTCAGAGTCCCTAAATGCAGTGTTACTGGCACATAGCCAGGCTAATTTGTTTATGTATTTTCTCTAGCTGTTTTCACACCAACAATGGCAGAATTGAGTAGCTGTGACAGACTCAAAATCTACAACATGTAGTAACTGGCCCTTTACAGAAGAGGTTTGCTAACCTCTCTTTAGGCTGTTTAATGGATGAAAGAACTTGATTAAACTATATGAAATTAAAACATATGCAGGCTTTAAGGTAAATTAAAAACAGTTTTAGATGTTTCCCACGGATTGAGGGATAATCTTTAAAATGAATTTGGTTAAGATAAAAGAATATTCTGAATGAAAAACTAAGCCTGATTTTGCGTCAAAAATGTCCTGGTTGCTTCCTTCAAGTACTTTCAGTTTATTTATGTGTATATTTACTTATTTGTTTTTCTTTCAGTTTGTTTAAACTGATGCTCTGATATGTTCTTATATTCTAGTTTTCTTAGAGCTTTAACCCCAAAATCAAGGAAAGTTGAGTCAGAGTCAATTCCACCTGATGGAATTCTTGAGTTGATAAGATCAGGTTTCAGTTTTGGTTCCACCACTTGTTACCCAGGAAATACTGTATTTAACATCTTCCCATCTCAGTTTTCCTATCTGTTTAAGTGACAGTAACCACATTTACGTCTAAGGCCAGACCAGGCATGAGGAAACCACAGATATTAATTTAGTGCAGTGCCTTTGCTTCAAACCATATTCTTTACTTATTTACTAATCATTAGTGAGAGTAAAGAGAAATTGATTTTCTATTGACAATAATAAGGTGCCCTATTTTTTTATGATAAAAAAAAAAGGGATTTCATTTACTCATCTATTTGCAATCACATTTCGCTTTGCAGCTGTTTTGTCACTGACAACTATGTCTATTACTCTCAGCCACCAGATATTAAGCTAATTTCTGTGCATATATTTATTAACTATCATTCAAAATACATTTTAAAAGTCTCTTTTTTTCTCTCTTGCAAAATGTCTCCCATCTTGTCTCCATTTGTGTATCTGTGTAGTCACACATGTGAATTGTGTATATAATTTTTTAAAGCAGACCATTTCTTGAGGAACATATTAAAAGTTTTATAACTTAGATGATAAAGGGCCAAATGATCTTTCTCAGTAAAGAATCAATTTACATTTACTTATTGATTAAGGATTTGAAGCTATGGGATGGAGGTTCATGACACTGTGCAGGTGGTGGTGACCAAAACCATCCCAAAGAAAAATAAATGCAAGAACTCAAAGTGGTTGTCTGAGAAGGCCTTACAAATAGTGAGAAAAGAAGATAAGTGAAAGACAAAAGATAAAAGGAAAGACATACACAACTGAATGCAGGGTTTCAGAAAATAGCCAGAGATAAAAAGCCTTCCTACATGAACAATGCAAAGAAATATATGAAAACAATAGATGGGAAAGACCAGAGATCTCTTCAAGAAAATTGGAGATACCAAGGGAACATTTCATGCAAAGATGGGCACAATAAAGGACAGAAACAGCAAGGCCCTAACAGAAGCAGAAGAGATTAAGAAGAGGTGGCAAGAATACACAGAAGAACTGTACAAAAAGGGTCTTAATGACCTGGATAACCACAGTGGTGTGGTAACTCACTTAGAGCCAGACATCCTGGAACGTGAAGTCAAATGGGCCTTACGAAGCATAACTATGAACAAAGCTAGTGGAGATGATGGAATTCCAGCTGAGCTATTTCAATCCTAAAAGATGATGCTCTTAAAGTGCTCCACTCAATATGCCAGCAAATTTGGAAAACTCAGTAACGGCCACAGGACTGGAAAGGTCAGCTTTCATTCCAATCCCAAAGAAGGGCAATGCCAAAGAATGTTCAAACTACTGCACAATTGCACTCATCTCACACTCTAGCAAAGTAATGCTCAAAATCCTTTAAGCTAGGCTTTAATAGTATGTGAACTGAAAAGTTCCAGATGTACAAACTGGATTTAGAAAAGGCAGAGAAACCGGAGATCAAATTGCCAACATCCATTGGATCAGAGAAAAAGCAAGGGAATTCCCAAAAAACATCTACTTCTGCTTGATTGACAATGCTAAAGCCTTTGACTGTGTGGATCACAACAAACTGTGGAAAATTTTTACAGAGATGGAAATACCAGACCACCTTACTTGCCTCCTGAGAAACCTGTATGCAGGTCAAGAAGCAATAGTTAGAACCAGACATGGAACAATGGACTGGTTCAAAATTGGGAAAGGCTGTATATTGTCACCTTGCTTATTTAACTTATATGCAGCATACATCATGTGAAATGCTGGGCTGGATGAGTCACAAACTGGAATCAAGATTGCCAGGAGAGATATTAATGACCTCAGATATGCAGATGATACTACCCTGATGGCAGAAAGCAAAGAGGAACTAAAGAGTCTCTTGATGAGAGTGAAAGAGGAGAGTGAAAAAACTGGCTTAAAACTAAGATCATGGCATTTTGTCCCATATATCTTCATGGCAAATAGATGGGCAAAAAGTGGAAACAGTGACAGATTTTATTTTCTTGGGCTCCAGAATCTCTGCGGACAGTGACTGCAGCCATGAAATTAAAAGATGGTTACTCTTGGAAGGAAAGCTATGACAAACCTAGACTGAGTATTAAAAAGCAGAGACATCACTTTGCCAACAAAGGTTCATATAGTCAAAGCTGAAGTTTTTCCAGTAGTCATGTATGGCTATGAAAGCTGGACCGTAAAGAAGGTTGAGCACCGAAGAATAGGTATTTTTGAATTGTGGTGCTGCAGAAAACTCTTGAAAGTCCCTTGGACAGAAAGGAGATCAAAGCAGTCAATTCTAAAGGAAACAAACCCTGAAAATTCATTGGAAGGACTGTTGCTGAAGCTGAAGCTCCAATACTTTGGCCACATGGTGCAAAGAGCCGATTCATTGGAAAAGACCCTAATGCTGGGAAAGACTGAGGGCAGGAGAAGAGAGTAATAGAGGATGAGATAAGTGGATGGCTTTAATGACTCAGTGGATGTGAGTTTGAGCAAACTGAGAGATAGTGAAGGACAAGGAAGCCCAACGTGCGAAAATACATGGGGTCACAAAGAGTCAGACACAACTTAGCAACTGAATAACAGCAACAACAACAGGATTTAAATATGGAAACCTGGGTTAGTGGGCATCAACTTTTCAATTTATTACAGTGATATTATAAATAGCCTCCTTGAGCTGGCTCATGGTTTTATCCTAGTTAGGAATAAATAAGATTATATATATACACACATATATAATAAACACACACACATACATATATGTATGTATGTATACACACACACACACACACATTTATACACCACTCTACTATCACACTGTTTGGGACAAAGTAGGCACTGAAAGTAAAGCAATTGATGTATTAATAATTGTTGCCACTGTGCTACAGGTACTTCTTAGAAAGAGAAGCTATATCAAAACACTATGGAGCAAATTCCCTGGCCATCCAGTGGTCAGGATTCTATCACTGCCTTGAGCCCAGATTCAATCCTTGGTCAGGGAACTAAGACTCCACAAGAACCACAGTGCAGCAAAAAAAAAAAAAAAAAAAAAAAAAAGGAGATGGGAAAGGTAGGCTCTAGAACAATGTTGCCCAGTAGAACTTTCTGTAATGATAAAAAATGTCCATTATAGTATCTGGGCTATCTAATATCATAGCCACTAACCACATAAGTCAAATTAAACAGCATGACTCCAGAATTTTTAAATATATCAACAACGGCTCAGACAAAATAACATAGCATTGGTAACAAAGGAGACTGAATTCCTATTAAGATACAAAAATGGGAAAATCCATAATAGATAAAGAGCTATACCATATTTGTGATAAACAACCTTTATTTGACAAGATTTTTCATGTAATTGATCATGCTGCAATGATGAGGGAAGGTGAATTTGAATTATAACATCTAGGAAAGGCATTTCAAAGGGTAATCATATAATTTATTAATATTACATATACTTATTCCAAAATATATTCTGTGCTGTGCTCAGTCATGTCTGATTCTAGGCTCCTCTGTCCATGGGATTTTTTTTTTTTTCATACGAGAATTCTGGAGCAGTTTGTATTTCCTACTTCAGAGGATCTTCCCGACCCAGGGATTAAACTCACATCTTTCGTGTCTTCTGCTTGGCAGGCGGATTCCCTACCACTGCACCACCTGGGAAGTCCCAAAATATTCACAGAATTTTAAATAATACTGAACGGAATTTCAGGTTGGTGAAATCTGAGCTTTCTTATAAAATAGAAATAACTCCAAATAGTCGATTCACTGATGACTTCATTTTATATACCACATTCAACTGGTAAATTATCTAATTCAACAAATCCCTGGAGCCTTTGGACTCAAGGTATGCAAGGAAGAACCAAACAGACATTTCAGCAAGTAGAAATGACCTGGAAGAAGGCCTTGTATTACAACGAACTGAAATAAAAGCAATGTGGCTGGAGGAAAGATACAGATGGAGGGGAGTAGAAAAAGAGAAAGGTGGGTGAGGGCTAAATCTTACAGAACGTTATTGGCCAGAGGATGGAATTTGAACTTTCACCTAAGAGCAAGTGAAAATAATTTGAAAAATTTTAAATTGGGGGATGATGACAAGATCAGACTATTTCTAAAAATCTGGTGATTGGAAATAAAACAAATGGATGGAAACCTGTCTAGGAAGAAGCCTAGGAACCAGTATGGGAAATATGAGGGCACATACACAAAATCTTTCAAGAATAAAGTAGATTTTTATTGCATTTCATGACACAACCCCAAAATGTTTTCCAACACAGGAGCCAGACAGACACTTTAAAAAGTCAGAGCCTGTCACTGCCCTGCTCAAAACCCTCCAATAGGCCCCCATCTCACTCAAGCCTAAGACTGGCCTATAGGGCCCTATGTGATCTGTGCCCCACAATCTCTCCAACCTTATGCCACACCAACACCACTGCTGGCATCCCCTAGCTGTTCCTTAACCATGCCAAGCTCTCTCCATAGCACAGTCTTTGTACTTGCCGTCCCTTCTGCCTGGAATTGTCTTCCCCAGATATCCCCATGGCTTCTCATTTTCTTGAGTCTCTGTTTAATTGTCATTATCAGTAGGCAATACCTTATCAGCCCTAAATAACATACATAAGATAGTACCTCGCACCTCCCAAGAATCCCTTTTCCTCTTATCCTGTTCTCCACAGCATTTATTGGGGCTTCCCAGGGGGCACAGTGGTAACAAATCTGCCTTCCAAGCAGGAGACACAAGAGAAGTGTAGGGAAGAAATGGCAACCCCCTCCAGTATTTCTTGCCTGGAAAATTCAATGGACAGAAGAGCCTGGTGGGCTACAGGCCATGGGGTTGGCAAAGAGTTAGACACGACTGATTGGCTGAGCACACATGCACAACACTTAAAGCTAGCAGATATGCTATTTATTTATTTGCTTGCCGTTTCTCCCCAGCTAAAATGTAAGCTCCATGAGGGCAGGGACTTTGTTTCCTGCCGTATCCTCGGCATTGTGCCTACACGGGTGCTCAGTTTTGTCTGGCTCTTTGCCACCCCATGGACTGTAGCCTGCCAGGCTTCTCTGTCCCTGGGATTCTCCAAGCAAGAATACTAGAGTGGGCTGACATTTCCTCCTCCAAGGGATCTCTTCCTGACCGAGAGACTGAGTTCACGTTTCCTATGACTTCTGCATTGCAGGCGGATTTTTTACCACTTGAGCTATTGGGAAACCCTCAGCACTGTAGGTGTTCAATGATTATTTGTTGAATGAATGAGGGGTGGACTTGATGACCTCTCCAATTCTTCCCCAGCTTACTGACCATAGCTTAGACAGCAATGACCAACACGTCGTCACATTCTGCTCCTTTGTGGGGAAGCTTCCTGCCACCACTCCCTACCCTTTGGAGGAAGTTCTAAAAATTGTGGCCAATCTCTCCCATCTTCTACTTCTTTCCCCAGCTCAGTTATCTATGAGGAACTGTGCCAACACTTGACCCAGTACCAACTCTTTCCGGTGCCAACTACCATCTCCCTGACTCCTGCACTTTACCAGAGGATGAGGGAGCAGTTCAGAATGGCTGAACTGGGGGAGACATTTGGTGGCACGGCCCAATTGCAGAGCTTTGGACACCTCCAAGGACACACACAGGGCAGCTGCTGCTAGACTATGAACTTGTTTCCCATACACCACATAGAACCCTTCCTGGCGGTACGATACCTAGACTGCCAGTCCTGTGGAGGAGTGACTCCATGTTGGTTGTGGCACGGATGTTCCACATGTGTTGAACTTACCTGGTGAGCTCTTTATTGTCTTTAGATTTTACAGGAGGAACCAAACAAATGGGCTTTATAGTCTGTCTCAAAATCAAAAAAAAAGTAATTTTTATTTTATAGAAGCATAAAGTAGAGAAGACAAGGTGGATGAAGCTTCAGAAGATCTGGGTTTGAATCCCAACTTGGTTTGTCTTGGTTTGTGCTGTAGCCTTGGGTGATATGATATGATAACTGCTTAGTTGTGTCCGACTCTTTGTGACCCCACAGACTGTAGCCCTCCAGGCTCCTCTATCCATGGAATTCTCCAGGCAAGAATAGTGGAGTGGGTTGCCATTCCCTTCTCCAGGGGATCTCCCTAACCCGAGGATCGAACTAGGGTCTCCTGCATTGAAGACATATTCTTTACCATCTGAGCTATGATACTGTTCTCTATGATCCTGTAATTCAGTTTCTCCTGGCTACAGTTTCCCATCTGTCAATAGGAATAACTATTCCTACTCTACCCAACCTCTCAGGGATGTTGTGGGGATCCTGAGATTATAATTGGGTGTATATTAGGTGAACTGTACAATATTCTTCATACACAGAGATTTTCATAAACAGAAATATAATGGTAGCCTCGCTCAGTTGCCCAATAAAGAGAGTGATTGCTCTTCATCCAGTAATGAGCGGAAAGATTTCCCAGAAGGAATCTTGATGCATTTTGGGCTTTTCATTTCCATGGAACCATCAGCACACTACCTATTGTCTGTAGAGAGATAATAAATTGTATGTGTGTGTTTATGGCATAGACAAATGGACTACCTTTAATTATTTAAGTTCTCTTAACCAAAAAAAGATGGTTTTGCAGAGTCATGATGACTAGTTGAAATTATGGCTCTCAGAAGGAATTTACTTCTTTAAAAATAGTTGCTTTGACTGTGTGTGTGTGTATGCTTAGTTTAAATAAGTCTGCGTGCAGAAGTGCTTTTAAAATATACTCCACATAATTTTAACCTAAGCACAATAGTTTAATTAAGATTGACAGGCAAAGTACAATGTTATGAAAGAAAATGTCATCATTTTGTTAAGAGCATGAAAGCGGCTTTAACATAGTATTTACCTGTCGTTTGCCAGTGTGAGGTTACTGTGCTAATCTAGAGAAGTGGCCAGACTGGTCTACTGTTTCTGGGAAAAAGAGTAGGTGGGCACAGGTGAAATCACAAATGAAAACTCTATAGCAAGTAGAACTAAGTGATCTATATGTCTCTTACCACAAACCAGAGAAGACTTGAGACTTATCGAAGAGAAAATCTAAAATTGCCTTGGGTGGTTGATTCTGAGAATGAGGCAAGCCTCCTGTTCTGTGTAAGCCTAACATGAGGTCCCAATGTTCAGTTTCCCAAGGGTCATCACCCCATAAGGGACCGAGTCATGGCCCCAGCATCTATCCACAGGCATTTCCTGACTCAGTAATTTCTCTGCAGGGTAAGGATGGGTAAGAGGGCGGTCTCTTGCCTGCGGTGTAGACCTTGTCACAGCTGTGCCATGGTAACAAGAAGAGTAAAACTAAACTGCCGAGAGAAGGGCTTGAGTTTATCTGTGAGTTTCAAGCATCTGTGGAACTGATGCTGAAACTGGCACATTTGCAAGGCTTCTGAGCAATGAGATGCACTATAGGTTTCCCCCATTTTGCTGGGTAATGTGCTCTGGTTGAGAGGGGATTGGTGTGTATCTGGTGGTTCGGCCTGTGTTACTTGAGGTCGTTCTGTCTCCTGTTGAGCTGAAAACCCCACTCTTCAAACCTTCCCCTTGATTCCAGGTTTTTCATATGTTTACCAGCTTACTGATCCCATTGTCTTCCATGCATGTCTTAATCATGCAATACATGAAGCTTGTGAAATGAAATATCCATATTATATAAATTGCAATAATCAGCTCTTGACAGATTTCTACAAAATTTATGTTGGTAATTTCCTTCAGTGTCCTGAGACATTTTACAAAGAATCACTGTCAGTGTTTCAGAGAGAAAGAAAAAATGAGATACTTATCTATGCTATTTCTCCATTCTAGTATTGCATGTGCCTGGAAGCCAACCAGATTTCTAACAGGGTTTAAAATATCAGCCAGAATGTACTAAATATATAGTAGAGGCTAAGATTAAATTCCCTTTGGTTTACTTAGATAAACTGGGCTTGGGGTTAGTTTAGGGAGAGGGAAGGGATCATTGGTCTAATAATATTAATATAATTTATTGCCCTTAAATAAATCTTCTCTTGCTTTCCCCTTCAATTAGTGCCTTTCAATGATTTTTATCATATCCAGAGAGTTAGACAGTATTCAAGTCAATTAAAAGTCATCTTGTTTGAATAGGTCTAAAAAAATTATCATGATAAAAAATTAGTCATCAAATCACACACATTTCTCTATACCATGAGAAAATATAAATGAAGCGGTTCGAACCATTCCCGTACATTCTCCCTAAATTGAATAAATATGTGGAGTTTCCCAATGAAAATGAATTTACTTTTACCAGCCCCAAACAGCATTACTTTGTCTGAAAATCAAGTAGATGAGGATGTTTTCTGTTTGATGAAAACCAATTTCTGCTCTTGAGTTTCAAACAAATCTGCCAAGTTCCCATGTCACTCCTGGACCCATTTGAGTATTCCTGGAAGTGCTCCAGATTCAGCCCAGCATAGCAAGAAGCACAGGCTTCTGGGACATTTCTTGGGCCTCATTTATGGCTGAAAGAGCTCTTCAGAGCTCTCTGCGCCTGTCTCCCTGCTGACATTGACAGAAGCAGAGCCACTATTGCAGAGGTGCCACAACTCTTTTTTTAAAAAAAAATGTTTATTTTTAAATGAAACAAAGATGAATATTTTTAATAATAAAAGGTACAATTCACAAAAAAGACACCTAACAACAAAGAAACAAAGATACATAAAGCAAAAATCAAAAGAAATATAAAGGAAAAGAAAAAAATATATAACCATAGTGAGGACAGATTAACATATCTCTGAAAACATTTTATCAAGTGCAGAAAAAAGAATAGGAGCATCTTAAATGATTTCATTAATAATTCAAATATAATAGATTTACACATATTAATCTTATATCCTATACATGCTCTGCTGCTGCTAAGTTGCTTCAGTCGTGTCCGACTCTGTGCGACCCCATAGACGGCAGCCCACTGGGCTCCCCCATCCCTGGGATTCTCCGGGCAAGAACACTGGAGTGGGTTGCCATTTCCATCTCCAATGCATGAAAGTGAAAAGTAAAAGGGAAGTCGCTCAGTCGTGTCTGACTCTTCGAAGCCCCGTAGACTTCAGCCTACCAGGCTCCTCCGTTCATGGGATTTTCCAGGCAAGAGTACTGGAGTGGGGTGCCATCGCCTTCTCCATATACATGCTCAGTCATGTCCAACTCTTTGCAACCCAGTGGACCATATCCCTCCAATCTCCTCTGTCCGTGGGATTCTCCAGGCAAGAATACTGGAGTGGGTCACCATGCCCTTCTCATATCCTACACAAATATATTTAAAATTTTGTATCTCATAATGTTGTCATTAGATTTCCATAGAGTATTTTAAAAAATTGGCAAAAAGATAAACATTACTAAATTTCAAAAAGTAAAATTCTTTTCTTTTTGTGATTCAGTTATGCATATACACACATATTATTTTTGAAATTATTTTCCATTATAGATTATTACAAGATATTGACTACAGTTCCCTGTGCTATACAGTAAACTTTTGTGGCTTGTTGCATAGCTATTTTTTTTTTAATTAGAAATCTAGCATTCTATTCATACTAAGTCAAATAAATGGAATCAAAATGTCATAAATTTTTTAGTAGGGCAAAAATTCATAAGTTTTCTAAAATATATATTATATTCTACAACTCTTAAAAAAAAAAAGGCTGCTGGCAACATCCAAGCTCCTCTTTTGCCACACTCCTTCTCTTTCTTTCCTAGCCTCTGCCTAGACTCCAGGACTGAAGTCCTGCCATCAAGGAGTTCATGTTTCCTTGGCTCAGGGTAGAGAATCACCATGACCCCATGCTTTAACTCCATGAATTCCAACTACCTTCTTATATACATGGCTTAATTATAGGGACAAATTTTATATGTGACTGAGGTGCCATGACTTCACCATCATACTCTGAGCCTAGACAATTATAGTTTACTGTTTAATTTGTGAGAATAAAACTATGTAAGTTTTCCTGATTATAGACATATTGACCTAGGTAGGGTACTCAGGGTAAGTCCCCTTGCCTCAAATCAGAAATGGACATTAGCTGTCTTTCAAAGATGATATTTGTTTGTCTTGACCTCAAAAATATAAAATATAAACAAACAAAAAGCTGGACACATTTCTAAAGAAGAGAGACTGACTTTTCCTCTACCTTCCTTATCCCATTGCTTCTCCTTGGGGAAATGAGGAGGCCGTGACATAACTCTTATCAACATTCCTTCTCTTGGTGGGAGACTTTCCTTAAAGATAATTTAGTCTGATTCCTCTATTCAACAGATGAAGAAGGAAAGCCCAGAAAGTTTCAAGGAATTATAGGTGTCTGAAAAGGAACTGCTCTGGGACCTCAGACTCCCTATGTCTAATAGCACTTTCAGCATTGTGTCGCCGTGTCTCTGGGTCATTAAACCACCTTGGGAACATGGGCAACATTTTAGATGCCACGTTTTCAGCTACTTCGTACAGGCCTCTGGAGTCCTGTCCTTGTGCTAAAATAACATCTGTGTTTTCTACTCTTTCCACAAGGCCAGTACGTGTAGATAGGCCACACTCCCTGCTAAGGCTGCAGAATATCTCTGCACTTTGAGGAAGGCTGTGGCCAGGAGAGAGGTGGGTTAGGGCAATGGTTTTCAAGTTGTTTAGCCATATTAAGAAATACGTTTTATATTGTGATCCAAATCCCAGGTAACTTGACTATGAAGATACAAGTATATGTATACAATGTAATGGAAATAAATTCCATAGAAAAACACTCGCCTTTATTATTTCAATGAATTTAGCTCTATTTTATACACACACACACACACACACACACACACACACACACACACACACGTAGTTTATGACCCACTGAATTGATTTTCTGTCCCTTTAATGAAAGGAATATCAGCCTGAGGCTTTACTCAGTGGGAATGTATCTGGCTTTCCTCATCATGCTATTCCTGTTCCAAATACAACCAAGCATAATTATTTCTTAATGTGGATCCAGCCATACCCAATAAAACATTTCATTGTGAGCCATGTTGGTTGGTACTCAGCAAGATCAAAGGACTTTCCTGTGGGCATGGGTGTGTCCTAGGAGAGCAGATGCTCTTTGAGGACTGGGCTTGTAGCTTCTCCTTCAAGCTGCTGAACTGTCTGTCTTTTGGGTCTCCTCTCTATCTCCCTTACCAAATAGGAGTAATCAATAAATGGTTGCAGACCAACCCATTCTACTCTATGCTGTGACCTTGAGCAAGTCATTTAAACTCTTTGAACCTCAGTCCTCTGATCTATAAAATGAAAACTCTCATTCTACCTCACAAAGCTGCTGTGAGAGGCAAAAAAAAAAAAAAGTTAAATGAGAAACTGCCTTCTCAACTTTAAAGTAAATGTTACATATAATTATAATTTTACCTATAACATTGGAGGACATGACACATTAAACATACAATGACAAAGAGAACTGAAGCTCTGAGAGGGTTCCTAATGCTTCTGCAATTCTCTGGTATTTAATAAACTCACAATACATTAATATATTCTAAAAGATTATTAAGTCTATCTGTCTATATAAAGTTATAAATTATTGCGTAACAAACTGCCTTAAAGCTTAATGATTTAAATTCATAGAGAGATGAAAAAAAAATTTTTTTTAATAAAAATAAATAAATAAATAAAAATAAATTCATAGAGAAAGAAAGTAAAACAGTGGTTACCAGGGGCTGGAAAGAAGGAAGAGTGAGGAGTTAGTGTTTAACGGGGATAGAGTTTCAGTTTGAGATGATAAAAAAAAGTTCTGGAGAGGTACCATGGTGATGGCTGCACATTGGGAATGCCACAGAGCTCTATACACTTAGAAAATGGTTAAAATGGTAAATTTTGTTATGTATGTTTCATAATAGAAAAGAAACACTTACTGACTTAAAGCCACCACCCTTTTGGAGTCAGGATTAGGGGCAATGATCAGCAGGTATGGGTCATCTTTGCCCTTTGTGATGTCTCAGTGGACAGTTCAGATGGCGTCACTGACCACTATGAGGCTGGCCCTTAGCTGAGGTGCCTCTGTTTTCCATGTGGCTCTCAACCTCCAAAGCTTCTCATTACCTGTGGCCTCTCTCTACAACTGGATAGCCTGGACTTCTTTACAAGGCAGCTGGGTTCTGAGAGAGAAATCAGAAGCTCTGGATCTCTCAGGGCTTCCCAGGTGGCACTAGTGGTAAAGAACCTACCTGCCAAGGCAGGAAACCTAAGAGATGCAGGTTTGATCCTTGTCAGAAAGGTCCCCCTGGAGGAGGGCATGGCAACCCACTCCAGTATTCTTGCCTGGAGAGTCCCATGGACAGAGGAGCCTGGAGGGCTACAGTCCATGGGGTGGCAAAGAGTCGGACACAACTGAAGTGACTTAGTGTGCACATGTCAGACCTCTCATGGGCTTGAAGTCCTAGGAAGTTGCTTCCATCGTATGCCGTCAGCCAAGCAAGCCATTATGCTGGCACAGATTCAGCGTGGAAGGGGACTGCACAGGGCATGAATCTGGGGAGGCATGGTTCACGGAGGGCATTTTCTAACAATATACCACAACCTCCACGCCACTTTGGTAGATCTCTTCCCTGCTCTGCTTATCTTGAATTCTGTTCTAGTTCAACTTCTACAGATGAGCAAGGTAGGGTGGTCTTTTGCAGGAGGCTTCAAATGTTGGCTCTGCCATTTGTTGGTTGTGTGACCTTCGGCAAGTTATTCACCATCTCTGGGTCTCAGGTTTTTTTGGTTGGTTGTTTTTTATCTGTAAACTGAAGATGGCAATAGTATTTATCGCATTGTGCTGTTCTGAGTGCTGAAGGAATGAATCTGAGTAGAAAACAATAAGTGCCTGGTACAAAGGAAGAACTATATGAGAATTTGCTGTTGTTGTTATTGTTGTCCTTTTTTGTTATAAAACAAATAAGGGTGATATGGTGGGAAAGGGAATATTTAGGGCGAACTAAGGCAGAGGTCTGGAAACTTATTTAAGTACACAGGGACCTCCCTGCCTCAGAGTTCTCACTTACATCTAAATCCCCTGCTGACATTTAAGCCTCTTCCCTTTTGTTCTGCCCACAGGAGACATGGAGAACAACTGATCAACATCTCCNATATTTAGGGCGAACTAAGGCAGAGGTCTGGAAACTTATTTAAGTACACAGGGACCTCCCTGCCTCAGAGTTCTCACTTACATCTAAATCCCCTGCTGACATTTAAGCCTCTTCCCTTTTGTTCTGCCCACAGGAGACATGGAGAACAACTGATCAACATCTCCTCATAATAATCCCCTGAACACCTGAAGACAGCTGCGAGTGCTTAAAGATTTGCTGAGGCTAATCTGAACACAGGTAATTGAGTTGATGATATGTTCAAAGGTGCATAAACCTGTATTCGGCACATGTGTTGTATATTAATGGGCACCTCACACTTCTCTTCACCCCTTAGGAACTGGAGTGGTGGGTCTTGTCTGCACACAGTTAGGGGGTGAGTCTCCTTTTTCTGAGCAGAAAGCTGAGGAGGAGGACAACATAGGCAGGACCTGAGAGACGCTATGTGCATGGCAGCCTGCTGGTTCACACGAAGAGCTAAACTCAGGAAGTGATAATGTGAGCAGTTAATTAGCACCTACTGTTTATTCCAGTGAGTTCTTGCCAAGCTCAACAGTGGCCTTCACTCCTAATCCAATTGACACTTTTCAATCCTCAGCTTCCTAGAGGGCCCTGTCACATTTGTAACCCTCTCCTGTTTTGGAGTGAGGCAGGACATTGTGGTTTTTGCAAGTATTGGAGCCAGAATGCCTGGATTAGAATCCTGGCTCTGCCGCTTACCAACTGCATGACCTGCTGCAAGTTACCTGGCTGGTGAGTTTCATTTTCATCTATAAAACGGATTTGATAATAGTGCTAAATTATTGAGTTGCTTGAAATATTAAAAAAAAAAATTTCTTAGCACAATGGGGAGACATAGTAAGAAGTCAAAATATTTTTAAACTCTTCTCCACTGACTTTCGGGACAGTGGCCCTTCTGCCTGTTAGACTACGCCTTCTGTACCTCTTTATTCAACCCTTTTCTTTCATCCATCCATGAGAAATCAGCACTTCCCCCAAGGTTCTACCTCAGATCCTTTATTCTTCTCATTTTGTGTTACCTCCTACATGATTTGTGTTCACGGTCTCAATTACTATCTATACACTGATGTTTTGCAAACCTTTGTCTCTAGGCTACCTTTCCATTGTAGAATATCCCTATCTGGATAGTCCAAAGTTCCTTAAATTCAAAAGGTCTAAAATTAGGATATCTACCCGTGACTATGATGAAGTAGAAACTAGTACCAGATGAGCCATCCCACCACTTAAAAAACAAAAAAAATATCACAAACTGAGCAAAATATTTGAGTCAACTGTTTCAGACAGAACAAGTCTATGGTCCCTAAGAGAAACTGAAGAGGTGAGGCCCAGAACCACTCTGGCTTTTTATCTGGGGAATATATCCCAACTAAGAAACAGTGACGGAGAAGGCAATGGCATCCGACCCCAGTACTCTTGCCTGGAAAATCCCATGGATGGAGGAGCCTGGTANAACAGAGGATGAGATGATTGGATGGCATCACTGACGCGATAGACATGAGTTTGAGTAGGCTCCAGGAGTTGGTGATGGATGGGGAAGCCTGGTGTGCTGCAGTCCATGGGGTTGGAAAGAGTCGGACACAACTGAGCGACTGAACTGAACTGAATGTAAACAGTGCTGTAGGTATGATATAAAAGGTTTTTTATTCCAGCATTTCATTACTGTTTTATTAGAAAGCAGTTGGCTAATTGGCTTTTATACTAGGTTAGCCTAATTTGTGGAGAAGGCAATGGCACCCCACTCCAGTACTCTTGCCTGGAAAATCCCATGGACGGAGGAGCTTGGTAGACTGAAGTCTATGGGGTCATGAAGAGTTGGACATGACTGAGCAACTTCCCTTTCACTTTTCACTTTCATGCATTGGAGAAGGAAATGGCAACCCACTCCAGTGTTCTTGCCTGGAGAATCCCAGGGATGGGGGAGCCTGGTGGGCTGCCGTCTATGGGGTCGCACAGAGTCAGACACAACTGAAGTGACTTAGCAGCAGCAGCAGCCGCAGCAGCAGCCTAATTTGTGGTCAACGCAATAGGTCAACCTTATATCCTGCAATTTTCGTATTATTAGTTCTAGTCATATTCTTTTGGTGGTTCTTTCAGATTTTCTATATATACAGTCATGTCATATGCAAATAAAGGCAGTTTAGTTCTTTTGAATGCAATCTGTATACCTTTTATTTATTTTTCTTATTGCATTCACTAGGATTTCCAGTGTGGTATTGAAAGGAGTGGTAAGAGATTTGTCTTTTCCTGATCTGTTAACATGAAAGCTTCTAATTTGTTGTGATTGAGTGATGTTAGCTGCTGCTGTAGGAGTTTTGATGTTATCCCTCAAGCTTGTTATGGCACACAGCTAAAACTCTTGAATTTAAAACATAAAAAGTAACCAAACTACCCATAAGCTGTAAAATAATCTTAAATTAACAGAAAATTTATTGTATTTTTTTCATTACTGTTTTCATAGGTCAAGAGCTGCTTTGTAAGGAAAGTCAGACTATGGGCCAGTATTCAATGAATAAGAATGCCTCCTATTATCACTATTGATGCACCTACACTGTCTGCTTGTTATCAGATTCCACACTTAGAATGTGTTTATTATATGAAGATTGTGGATTCTGATAAAATGCCAATACTTTTGTGAATGGAATAGCTAATTAGCTTCTTAGAATGAGTGAGTGTTAAATCCTTTCTCAAAGAATTTTATGTGGCAAAGATGAGGAAAAATGAGGAAACTGATATTTGGGGAAATCTCAAAGATAAATGTCATCTCCCTCATGTTAGTAATTTTGCCTACTACTGACTTTGGGTGGAATACCTCATTGTAGGAGAACAAATCCACCTTTCTTTTAACATGCAAAGCTAGAGGAAAATGAAAGTTGGCTTAGATCAGATCTAGTTTTAAGCCACCTTTATCAGTCTGCAGATGCACACACACACACACACACACACACACACACGTGTATAGCTCCTAAGTTTAACTTTCACGAGATGAACACATGCACGCACCAGCACCCAGGTGGATACAGTGCTAACAGAAAGGCAGAGCTCCTTGTGTCACCCTCTAATAAGTATCCTCTGCCCACCCAACAAAAGGGTCGACTGAGTGAGTAATACACACCACTCGTCGCCCAAATGGTAGATTACCTTCATTAAATGACTTGCCAGCTAGCAAGGAGTGGAAATAGGGGGTGATATTCAACCCAGGCCTGTTGGTTTCAGTTGCAGTAGCACTGTGCTCTATGAAAAGTCCATATAAACCCATTAGTTCATGCCTGAACATGTCTGAAACTTTACATTTGGGGTCTTTTAGATAATAGTAAGATCTGACTCTGGATATATCTGCTAACAGACCAGCAATATGGTTGACCAGTTTTATTTCTGAATTTCAACTATTTCTGAAACTCCAACTATTTGTTTATTATGTTTAGAGATGCAGATTCACAGTTTGAAACGCTGAGTATCTTTTAGATAACTTAATTTTTTCTCAAGTACTAAGCCCTGTATGCATTCATACCTTCTAAGTACAGAAAACTGTTCATCTCTGAGACAAGGCCTTAGAAGACCCTTTGTCCCCAAGAGTTCTGTGGCCTGTATCCCAGTGTGGGAAGGTACATGCCCAGTCCCATTCCAGGTGGTTACCACATGTGCATATGACAGTTTTTCATTCCTTCCTTCTGCTGGCTCAGCTTTGTAAATGGAACTGAATACAGAGTAGGGGTGAGGAGCTGGAATAAGTTCTTGCCTCACTGTGTCCTTGAGCCACTCTGGGCTTTCCTGTCTAAAGGAGAGAATCTGCCTGGGATTTCTTTTAATAAACTCAAGTCATATCTTTTCAAATTTTCCTATCTGGAAACCTTAAGCATTATATAGAGCAATCTGGACTGCGTGACTTAACCTACCAATAAATGGCTTTTGCGAACTCTCCCAGTGAGAGCCCTCTAAAGGGAAAGGGTCTTCTTGACCTGCCACAAGAAGAGATGGAAGAATGTTCATCTTTACTCACCCTTGCCCCACAAGGGCAAGGATCATGCCCTTGTGATCATGAGTCCAGAGGCTGATTTCTGTACAGAGGATCCAAGCCACCTAACCAGGAGATAAAACAGGTCTCTGTTGCATGTGCTAATGCATCCCTCTGCGGAGGGGCTGGCTGTGGTAGCACTCTTCAGTGCAGTCCATCACGACAGCCACATATCTGTCACCTGACCTTCAGCAGTGAGGCTGTCAGAAACACTCCTTCTAGTCTTTAACCTCCTGCCAACAATTCCACTTTCCTTCCTCTAGGAAGAGGAATTCATGTTTAACTTGACCAACATGGGGTGGATGATAGTGTATTCCCAGTTTGGGATTAGGGAATGGGGAGGGAAAAAAATGAATGATATACTAAGACACAGATTTGTAGCAGGAGGAACAGGTTCAGTAATAGTAGACATTTGCAGAACACCAGGCTCAACCTATATATAATATCTAAATAACTAAGTGGTTATTTTTTATTTTTAAGGTCAACTATTAATATTTGAGTTAGCTAGAACCGCAAATGTGAAATATTTTTCAGTTCAGAGAAAATATTATTTTACTTTGTAAAGTAAACATCTTTTACTTGGTATTACATGCAGAAAGTGAAACAATTTCATTTCTATTAAAGCTAACAGTGTTTCATGCCACAAAACATTGCTTAACATATCATTCTGTGGAGTAATACAGCATATTTATTGAGAGACCTCTCCTTTTTTTCTATTAATGATAAAATACAGTGGACACATCATAATGGAATTACTATTAATTTTTTTTTAACCAGAAAAGAGATAAATTACATGATGAAGAAGAAAGAAAAAGTGCCTGGGTTAGCCAAGAAAGACAGAAAACACTGGACAGACTTCGAAATTTTAAACAGGTAGTAAAAGTTTGGTCAATTTATTATTGTTCATTGCTTTTTAAACAGAGCTACATATATCCACTCCTATTGTAACATCTCTTTTATGAGAAAAACTTGATTTTCCTTTTGTTATTTGGAAAACAGTTATAGTCATGGCAGTCTTGGCGTACCATTTCAGTGGTATAAGAGGAATAGTCAGGACCTTTGGGACGTCTGGATTCCTCTTGAGTTTAATAAAAGTTAGCTAGTAACTAACCATCCATTTCAAGCATCAGCTTGTTATTAATTCTGTGCACATCAGCCTGTGGTCATAATCTGACCAGTGGGAGAACTAGAAGATGGATCAGCATACATGAGAAAGGCTTTAGCAGGTTTCTTGCCAAGCTAATCCATGACTCCAGACACTGACACTACAGCAGCTGAGCATTTCCTAGGAATGTGCTTAAACTCAGTAGTTTTAGTTCTTAGCAGCTACTCAAGAGCCTTACTTCTCCTCTTTATTCTGAAGGATCTCCTTGCAGGAGAAGGCGGCTTTTGATCAAGTGAAAGAGTGAGGTGGGAATGGCGTCCTTAGCGAAGGGATAAGCCTTGTATTAAGAAAATGTTGTTTACCAAATGCATTATGGCTATGTTTTACCATAATAAAAAGATTGGAGCTCTATCAGTACTCCTAACAAATTTTGTCATTTTCTTTTTTTTTCAGTAGGTTGATTCTCTTGTCATTTTTTTAAAATTTGTTTTTTTATTGAAGAATAATTGCTTTACAGAATTTTATCATAAAATGCATATATTGTTTTCCAAGCTTTAAAAAATAAATACCACTTAACCATTTAAGAACATTAATGTTTTGATTTTTGTCTGAGCATTTGGAAAATACATGTAAGAAACTAAGAATAGTTTTTTAGCAATAAAATAGCATATATGTATTTGACATCATTTGTTTTGAATTTTACCTGCTAATATTTTTCCATTTAAAATAGTACTTTTATTACTAATGGTCTTTTTATAGGGATTTGATAAGCAAGAGAGTTTAGTGATAATTTTTCTTAAGGTATTACATTTTAATGTTTGTTTTTCTGTATATTTTTCCCTGAAAAATCACAAAAGCTCTAAAATAACAGTTTGCATTAGATGGAGAAAATAAACAGTCATTTGTTCATAAATTCTAATCTAACGAGTTATAATAACTTCTGATTTCTTAAGAGATACCCAGGCCAGGTCATACTTAAATCAACCCGATTGCGACTGGCTCACGCAAGAAGAAGAAGTACAGCCAGCCCCGTGTCCTGTGAAGACCAGTGTGACAGCCTGCCAGGAGTGCTACAGGTCGAAGAGAACAGGGAGGGAGTGGACGAAGGAAGGGCTAAGCTCAGGTCATCACAGGCAGCAGAAGTCCAGAGCCTCACCCCACCTGAAGGCCATCCAGCAGCACTTGAAGCCACCTCATCACTTCCCAGCAGCTTTACCGCTGAGCTGCCTCTCCCTGTGTCTCGTCCACTGTTAAACACTGTTGACTGCAAAGCAGGCTCCGTCCCAGCGGGGCCGCTCCCACCCCCTCTGCCTCCCACGCCTCCCCCGCCCCCCCCGC
>SJYA01001032.1:1814316-1939498 GCA_006410615.1 Neotragus moschatus | reverse complement strand
CCCCCCCCACCTCCACCACCACCACCTTTGCCCGTGGGTCAGGACGGCGCCCCTGAGACCCTGGAGAAAGGCCTGCCCCAGATGGAAGGGAGCGAGAAGAGGATCCCAAAGTCAGCCAGTGCCCCTTCAGCACACCTCTTCGACAGCAGCCAGCTCGTCAGCGCCAGGAAGAAGCTCAGAAAGACGGCTGAAGGCTTGCAGAGGAGGAGAGGTGAGTTAAAGACACTGAGTTCATCTGTTGACTGAGGCATATAGTTAAAGACCATTTTTGTCCTCAGACATTACAAAGCTTTAAACGTTATATTTTTGAACATTATTTGATAGCAGACAGGTTCTCAAAGTCTCACCTTGGCAAAATTCTTACCAACCCATGTTTACAGATGGGTGCAGACATGAATAAATGTGGGCCTGCTTGAGCTCTTAGGCATGTTTTCAAATTTTTATCTTTTGACATATTTTAGGTGGCTCCTTTTATGTTAGAACCTGATTTTAAATCTCAGAAATATAAGAAAAGGGAAGCTATCTGGTCAGAATAACATTGGCAGGTTCATGTTACATTTGGCTACATATTTATTGAGGACCCTGGCATGTTGTTGTATAAAGAAGCAGAGAAGAAAAGGGCATTTCAGATATGCCTTCATAAAGCTGTTTTTGAAACAGTGAATAATTTTGGCCCTTAAGGAGCTTTAACTTTCATGGAGAGACTATTTTATCTGTGTATTAAATTTTAATCTAAGAGACTATCCTGTAGGGTATTTCTTACCATAACCCAAGTAGAATATCATATGTGAAAGTTATTTAAAAAAAAAGAAAATCATCACCATAATGAGCCAGAATTTAAGTTTCTTTAATTAAATGTGCAGTCCAGTAACTGTCTGAATTTAGATTGGATTTTTGTATTATGGAAACCCTTTCGGAGTCTCAGCCATAATATTACTAAAGATCATCCCCACTCACAGCTCCCAGTCTGCTCTCTTCTCTCACACAGGAAACAATAGAAGTACTAGTAATGCCTGACATGGAATTTGAGTCTTGGAACTTTTTTTTTTTAAACAAACATAATTAGTATCCCCTGTGTTCTGACAAAGTTCTGTCCCTGCTTAACGGTCCCTTCTATTGATGTGCTTTCAGCTTCCTGGGCTGTCACAGTCCTAAAGTCTTAAAAGTTGTACGCTTCCCCACTCTTAAGTGCAGTCCTAACTAGCTGTTTGTTCTCTTCCATTTTCTAAAGTGAGCTCACCCATGGATGAGGTGCTAGCTTCCTTGAAGCGTGGTAGTTTCCATCTGAAAAAGGTTGAACAGCGAACTCTGCCTCCTTTTCCTGATGAAGATGATAGTAATAACATCTTGGCACAAATAAGAAAGGGGGTAAAATTGAAGAAGGTACAGAAAGAAGTCTTGAGAGAATCCTTCACGCTTCTGCCTGATACAGACCCTCTAACACGGAGCATCCATGAAGCTCTTAGAAGAATCAAAGAAGCATCCCCTGAATCAGAGGACGAAGAGGAGGTTTTGCCTTGCACAGACTGGGAAAACTAACAAGTAAATGGCCTTACTTTTCTTCAGTAGCATTCAGTATACACCTTTTATGTTGGATGATGAGGTCTGTCATATTTCATTGCATCTGAGGGTTATTGTTTACTATATAGGTCAGTTAGAGCCTGGATCATAAATTTGTAAACTTTAGGCTTTACTTGTTTAGTTTCCAGAAACACAACAAGAAAAAATGCTTTGCAAAGATGTTGCTTTGTAAATGCTGGTTTTTTTTTTTATATCCTGCTCATTAAACATTTTTTTAGTAGAAGCTATAATGCAAGTAAAAAGGATAGCCTTACTCTAGTAAAGTGATAGTCTTACTCTAGCTTAAAAAAAAAATAAGAAAAGCCTTTTCTGACTTAGATGTTTCAGTTGCAAACTGTTATGCATATTGAATCTTGATATTTTATTGGTTTCCCACAAAGGAATCTAATTGCGTTGTCTAATTATTTAACTTTCTAAGCCTTTAAAGTTTATCATTTATGACTTACGATTACTGCATTATCTATATAAAATTGTACGAATATCTTATTGAGTTACCCCTGTGGGTGTTGGTATTCTCCGAAGGTAATAGAGTTTTCTCAAGTACATTTTAATGAGCTAATTTGTAGAGTCATTTGGCACAAATTATGCTAAATATATAGAATTGGTAAAGATAACACAGGGGTTTCCCAGCTGGCACAGTGGCAAAGAATCTACCTGTCATGCAGGAAATGCAAGAGACACGGGTTCAATCACCAGGTCAGAAAGATCCCCTAGTAGGAAATGGCAACCTGCTCCAATATTTCTTGCTTAGAAAAATCCATGGACGAAGGATCGCAGAGTCAGACACGACTGAGTGACTGAGTACACACACACAAATATAACACGTGCTATAAATCAAATAGTATTTTGAACTGGTATGACCATAGCTGAATTGCTTGTACAGATACGAAAATATGCACATACATTCTATTAATCTTTATGTTCTCTTAATGGAATGTCTCTATGGTCTTCACTAAAAAGGGGGAAGTAGGTGAGGTAGAGGAATGAGAAACTTATCCTTAGCACAGTTACTTTAAGAATCCTGGTGCCAAATCCTAAGAATTGCCAAGAGATCTTGTTAAAAATGAAGATTCATGGCCTTCATTCCCAAAGATCCTGTCAGAGTAGAACTGATATATACGTAGTCATATATGTGGATTTTAAAGACTTACTCAAAAAAAAACCCATAACAGAAACTGTCATTAGTTCTTCAAAAAAATATTGATTAGATGTTGGAAGATACTATTTTGGATATGTCAGAATATTACTAAAAGCAGTTTTATCCTTTTGCGTTGTCAGAAAAATATTCTGCTTCTTCACTCCCAACCCTGGCCCTCCCTACCAGCACCTGCCCCAATCAGCAGCTTGACAAAAGCATGAAGACTCTGACAAGTGGCCGTGTGTAATCTGAGTGTGTTCTAATTGGCATTTGACAGTAACTGTCCTGCTATGGCCATGAGTCTTGGGACTGGTGGCATCCTTTTTCCCTGTTAGGTGTGGAGGCCTTAATTATTAGTCACGTACTGTTTTTGGATCCCAAGATAATTTCAAGCTCTTTGTGCTTGTACATATGTACGCTGTGCTTTGTAAAGGAATGTGAACGTGTCCACTCATTGTGTGAGTGTGTTTAGAGACTCAGATGTCCCTGATTGGGAACCATCCCCACACTGGGTGATTACAAATTGTGTCCCACTTCACAATGCTTGCTACCCATTCCCAAGGGAATGAGAATGGAGAGCATGTAGCCTCTCAATAAGCTGCTAAACTTATCCAAAACTACCATGTTGGCACACTGATTACATAATCCCACAGCTAGAACTTCACAAAAGCATGCATTTCACATATTCAAGTGGCTTGAATGTTATTTACAGCTTTGGGCTGCTAATTACCTTATATCAGGTGTTAAGAATATGTCCATAATTAATTTGTTGTTCAGCTGCTAAGTCATGTCCAACTCTTTATGACTTCATAGACTTCAGCACACCAGGCTCTCTGTCCTCCACTGTCTCCCAGAGTTTGCTCAGATTCAGGTCCATTGAGTCAGTGATGCTATCTATTAGGCTGGTGCAAACGTGATGATGGTTTCAGACTGTAAATTTTAAATCATAACTAGGCTTCAGTTCAGTCACTCAGTCGTGTCTGACTCTTTGTGACCCCGTGAATTGCAGCATGCCAGGCCTCCTTGTCCATCACCAACTCCCAGAGTTCACTCAAACTCACGTCTGTCGAGTCGGTGATGCCATCCAGCCATCTCATCCTCTGTTGTCCCCTTCTCCTCCTGCCCCCAATCTCTCCCAGCTTCAGAGTCTTTTCCAATGAGTCAACTCTTCTCAGGAGGTGGCCAAAGTACTGGAGTTTCAGCTTTAGNGGTTGAAAGCCGAGCAGGGTTATTAGAATTCAAGCAGTGATAGATAGGGTCATAGAAATTTGGGTGCAGCCTAAGTGGAGAGCCACATTAACACTTTATTAATAACACCTCAGGCATCCAGCTGTAATGCCAGACAGAACACATTTTAAAAGTGAAGATCATGGGAGCTTCCTCTGTGGTTCAGTGGTAAAGAATCTACCTGCAGTGCAGGAGACATAGGTTCAATCCCTGATCTCGGAAGATCCCACATGCCATGGAGCAACTAAGCCCATGCTCCACACCTGTGCTCTAGAGCCTGAAAACCACAACTACTGAAACCCACAAGGCCTAGAGCCTGTTCTCTGAGAAAAAAGGAAAATAAGGATCATGTTCTAAAGCAATATTTCTCAGTTGATCATTCCCAACTTGAAGCATTAGCATCACCTGGAAATTTGTTAGACATACAGTTGGAAATACTAATTCTAGAGTCCTACCTCAGATCTACTCAATCAGACTCAGAGGAAAAAGCCTAGAAATCTGTGTTTTTAACAAACTCTTCAAATGATTCTGATACATGCTAAAGTTCGAGAACAACTGCCCTTAAAGGAAGGCCTATGACTAGAACCACCCTAACAACAAGCTTGGAGAAGGCAATGGCACCCCACTCCAGTACTCTTACCTGGAAAATCCCATGGACGAAGGAGCCTGGTAGGCTGCAGTCCACGGTGTTGCTAAGAGTCGGACATGACTGAGCAACTTCACTTTCACTTTTCACTTTCATGCATTGGAGAAGGAAATGGTAACCCACTCCAGTGTTCTTGCCTGGAGAATCCCAGGGACGGGGGAGCCTGGTGGGCTGCCGTCTCTGGAATCGCCCAGAGTCGGACACGACTGAAGCGACTTAGCAGCAGCAGCAGTAGCAACAACGAGCTTGATGAGATCACAGGGGAAACTGTGAAGGCTGAGCACACTGTCAGAGGGCTTGGGAAGACAGATTAGACTTCCCAAAGATCTACTCTAAAAAAAAAGAAAAAGAAAAAAAAAAACCCTCCAAAATAAAAAACTAAACAAATGCCTACACAAATTCAAAGTGGTCAAACAATAATTGAACTACCTATTAGAACAAAAATCAAAACTTTTCAGAGACAAATAACAGACTACAGAATCCACAATTTCTACAGTGCATCATCTGTAGCCTTAAGTATGGCAGTAAAAAATTACTACATAGACACAGAAAAACAAAGTAGAAAATTGAAGTTGACCTTAAGATTACTCAGATATTTTAGTTAGTAGACAAAGACATTAAGATAGCTATTATAAAAATATTCAAAGAATTAAAGGCAAAAATGTTCAAAATAAAGAAAAATATGATCAGGATGAGTAAACAAGTAGGAAGTAGACAGGGAATCTTGATGATGAAAACTATGAAAAAGAAGCAATGTAAGCTCTAGAACATTTTTAAAGTAAAATAAGTACACAGTTCAGTTCAGTTCAGTCTCTCAGTCATGTCTGACTTTCTGCGACCCCATGAACCGCAGCACACCAGGCCTCCCTGTCCATCACCAACTCCCAGAGCCCACCCAAACCCACATCCATCGAGTAAGTGATGTTCATTAATGGCTTAACAGCAAGTGGAAGATGAGTCAGTAAACCTCAAGATTAATCAATAGAAGTTATCTGATTTGAAGAACAGAAAAAAAATTGGAGAAAAATGAATAGTTCCTCTGAGACCTTTGGGACAATATCAGACATATGTATAATTGGTGTCTCGAAAAGAGACAGTGAAAATGGGACAGAAATATAATCGAAAGAAAAATTTTCCCAAAGTTGTTGAAACAGTCAACTTACACCCCCATAGCTCAGCAAACTCCAGGCAATATAATTAGAAAGAAAAACTGTACCTAGATACATCATTGTCAGATTGCCAAAAAACACAAAAATAAAAATTTGAAAGCTGCCAGAGAAGAATAATGCATTACATATAGAACAACCACCACACGGAGAAGACCAACTTCTTATCAAAAATTGAGAAAACAGAAGACAATGAATGACAATATCAAAGTGCTCAAAGAGTCCTTCACCAAGTTCATTACCTTCCCCATCCCTTGATTTGCTCATCATTCTCAAATCTCTATTTGAATTCCTGGTCACTGTTCATTTGATTTTCCAAGTCAGAAAACTGGGAATCATTCTAGATACCTGTTTGTCCTCTATCCTTCTATAATTGCCCAGCAGATCTTTTGACCCTACTTTTAAAATGTCACTAAACTAGTCCAACGTGTTCATCCCAATTTCCATTGCTTTAGGTCGGGCTCTTCCTACCTAATCTTCAGAAGTCAGATTGCCTGAGTTTGAATTTTACCTTATTCACTGTAACTTTGGGCATATTCGTAGACTTTTCTGAGTCTGTTTTCAGATCTACAAAATGGGAATACCTCATCATCATCACCACCACCACCACCATCATAAACCTATCTGTGGAGAAATTTTCCATCTCCTCCATAACAATCCAGGTGAACAGCTACAAATATTCTTCAGATCTCAATGACTTACAACTGTGACTGACCCCACATGCCTGCTGGAGTTGATGGGAGCTCCGCTGTCAGTTGTTCTCACTCTGGAACCGGGGCTAAAGAGAAGCCACTATGTGGAATATTGTCAGATGCCATGGCAGAGAGAAAGCAAGAGCCAAACAAATTTTGTTCTTCTTCTTAGTTCTTAAAGTCTCCTAGTTCTCAGAGTTTCCTCTATTTCTTTGACTGAACTGGGTTACACAGCCAGCCATATCCAACTTCAGAAGCAGGTCAGAAAGTAGTTTTACTCTATGGTCTGAACAGGATGTGGTAGTAATTAGTGCTGGTGTCTAAGTATTTCTGGTTCTCCTTATGGGCTCATGGTAGGGTTGTACTTCCCTGCCTTCCTGGAGTTGGTTGTGGCCGTGTAAAACTGGGGCAGAAGCTTTGAGAGTCTATACACAATGAACCACACTCCCGGCCTACTACTGGGATGGTGACACCCCACCCCCCTCCCCGCCTTCCTCCTGTGAGGTATATATTGAGATGAAGTCTCCATTATTCCAGGATTCTATGTGACTATGAGAAGAATTGCTCCCTGGCCAGCCTGCATGTGACATATGGTAGGAACAAAGAATTATTTTGGTTGTTTTATGCCACTGAGATGTTGGGGTTATTTCTTATCATAGCATAACCTAACCTGTCCTGACTAGTATAGTAGCTTATAGAATAATTGTGAGGATTAAATGAGATAATTTTTGTCAAAGGCTTGGCACATGATTAGCACTCAGTGTATGTTAGTAATTACCATTCTTGCTTAAACTCTTGTCCTAACCTCCTAACCACTGATGTCTGACCCTGTCCAATTTTCTCCATCCACTCCATTGTCTCCAGAGACATCTTCCTAAAATGCTAAACTAATTGTTTACTTCTTTCAGATGAAATTGAAATCTTCAATTTTCTCCTGACTTCGATAAACCTTAAATTCCCTTGTAGGAATCAAGACCTTCCATGGCCTGAACTCTGCCTACCTCTCCAGTCTCATTTCACACTCGCCCCTCAGTTCCCCTGGAGTCAGCCACATCAGGCAGCCAGTTCTTATTACGCTCTTCTTATATTTGTATCATTGCAAATGCTGTTCCTTCTGCCTGGCATGCATTTTGCTTCATTCCAAGGAAACTTGCCCACAAGCCAAACCGCTTATCATTCTTCAAGACAGCTCAAGGATCACCTCCTCTATGTATTTACTCTGATACACTTGGTAGGAGTTAGCTATAGTCCTTTGTTATACCGGAACTGTTTGTTTGCTTGTCTGTTTTCATTATACTGTGGCCCTCAATGGCAAAGATTTTGCCCACTTCATTTTTGTACCCCCAGTGCCTAGTACTATGCTTTCCATGAGCCAAATATGTGCTTGTGTGTTAGTTGCTCAGTTGTGTCTGACTCTGTGATTCCATGGACTGTAGCCCACCAGGCTCCTCTGTCCATGAGATTTCCCAGGCAAGAACACTGGAGTGGGTTGCCATTTCCTTTTCCAGGGATCTTCCTGACCCAGGGATGGAACCCACATCTCCCACATTGGCAGGCGAGTTCTTTACCACTGAGCCACGAGGGAAGCCCTAAATTGAAACAGTGAATAAATGAATATTTATTGAAATACTGTTTCTGATACAAGTCATTAATTAGGGCACACCACCATGGGCAAATTTTCCAACTTTTCTTCTTATACATGACAGAACCTAAAAATAGAAAATATTTTCAAAATAAAAGCAAATAAAACTAAGGTAATTTGTAATTACATATTTTTTTATCCTGAAAAGTCCAGTACTGATCTCCAAATTCAGTACCATGGTGGTCACATCAGTGGCAGGGTAATGTAATAGGTAGAGGTGATAACTGTTACATATAATGCTTATTTTTTGACATTTTTTTACTATCTAAGATACTTTATATGACAATATTTTTGATATAATGAAAAACCATCAATAGATAAAGCATCTCAGGAATATGTGTCTAATTAGTATTCTATAGGTGCATTTTCTTTTTCGAATTGTGGTTTTAATAGCCTTGAACATCTGCAGTCACTTTTCTGGTAGGATTGCTACCCTTTCAATAGCAGATATTTACTTTGCTTTAATCTGCAACTTCCTTGAGAGTTCTTTCTTATCTCTCTTGTTAAGAATGGTAGCCTTTTTCTGTCAAGTTTTCAGAACTTTTAGGGCTGTGCTGAGTCTTCACTGCTGCTCAGGTTTTTTCTCCAGTTGAATCTGGTGGAGTCTACTCTCAAATTGCAGTGCTCAGGTTTCTCACTCTGGTGGCTTCGCTTGTGGAGCACAGGCTCTAGGAGCTCCAGCTTCAGTTGTTGCAGCATGTGGGCTCAGTAGTTGTGGCTCCTGAGCCCTAGAGCCCAGGCTCAGGAGTTGTGGCACACAGGCTTAGTTGCTCTGAGGCATGTGAGATCCTCTCAGCCTAGGAATTGAACCCATGTCTCCTGCATTGGAAGGCAACTACTTTAACACACCAGGGAAACCCTGAGTTTTCAAAACTTTTTACCTCCACTTTCACCATAAGATTCATAACCATTACAAAGGGTGTTATGTGAGATTTTTCCAACAAAACTTTCTGTTCATTGAGTCCATGACTTGATTTCTGTGGGCCATAATAGGCTCCAGAATGCTTATATTGCTTTCCTGGCAGCTCAGGCAGTAAAGAATCTGCCTGGAGTGCAGGAGATCCAGATTTGATCCCTGGGTTGGGAAGATGCCCTGGAGAAGGAAATGGCAAATCACTCCAGTATCCTTGTCTGGAAAATCCCATGGACAGGAGAGCCTGGTGGGCTGCAGTCCATGGGGTCACAAAGAGCTGGGCACAACTGAGTGACTAACAGTTTAACTTTCCATATTGCCCATTACTATTAAACTATCTTGGTTTTGCAAGACTGAGGTAGACCAATAGCAAAATTCTTAAATAAGAGAACTCTAAAAAACCTAAGAAATATATCTCAAAGATTTATAAAGATCAGATGGAGCAGAAGTTGAGGTGAGGAGGGCATGCGATAATCAGTAAGAAAAGGAATCTTGAAACCTGAGTATAAATCACCCTATGTGTGAGACTTCCCTGGTGACCCACTGGTTAAGATTTCGAGCTTCCAATGCAGGGGATACAGGTTTAATACCTGGTTGCGAAACTAAGATCCCACATACTGCATGGTACAGCCAAAAATTAAAATCATTTAAAAAAGAAGGAATTANCTGAGTATAAATCACCCTATGTGTGAGACTTCCCTGGTGACCCACTGGTTAAGATTTCGAGCTTCCAATGCAGGGGATACAGGTTTAATACCTGGTTGCGAAACTAAGATCCCACATACTGCATGGTACAGCCAAAAATTAAAATCATTTAAAAAAGAAGGAATTATGATAGGTAATCTCTGTAGAGGAACAGGGATGCCCAACAAAAGGGGAGGAGCAAGGATGGCCAGGAGAGGGGGCTGGGTGAACACTGAGAGGGTGGGGACTTCTGGACAAGGAGCAATCTCAACAAATTAAGCAGCGGACTTAAATGGCAAAAGACTCTGATGCTGGGAAAGATTGAAGGCAGGAGGAGAAGGGGGCGACAGAGGATGCTTTGGTTGGTTGGCATCACTGACCCAATGGACATGAGTTTGAGCAAAGTCTGGGAGCTAGTGAAGGACAGGAAAGCCTGGTGTGCTGTAGTCTATGGGATTGAAAAGAGTCGGACACGACTGAGCAACTGAACAACAACAACAAAATCAGCCAGTGTGTGGTATAGTACAGGGACCCAGGGTGACTTGGAAAAGGTATTCATAAAGGAAATTGCCTCTGCAGGTTAGATCTTCAGAGAAAAGAAAACATGGTTAATGATGAGATAAGTATAGCTCCCAGTTAAGAAAAAGCGTGACTCGACTTTAACACTTCTGAGAAAAAATCGTGGTGCCACCCACATGGGCTTGTCTTTAGATTTGGAAGCTGGGGTAACTGCACTTAGCAGAGAGGAGGAAAGAGAAGAGCAGAAACACAGTTCTGGGGCAAGAAAAGGACACCTCCAAAAATACTCATCTCTTCTCATACACCAAGGACAGAGGTGTTTTGACCTGCCAAAGACAAAAATGACTTCAGCCATAGTCAGTGATTTCAAAAGTAAATTCCATGAAAAGAAAGAAGTGGGGCAATGGCACAGCCATGTCAGCACTGGTGGAGAAATGTGTTATGTCATGTGACTGCACCGACATTTTAGGTTCCGATAATCTGTGGAATTATCAAGGGGACCCATCCAGCATTTAGCATATTGTGTCTGCAAGAGAACATGTTCTTGATTGAAAACAAGACTGGAGTATAGGCTATTTTCCATGTGTGGCACCTTGTATCCAAGTAGCCACTTCTTTCAAGTGTATAACATCTTTAACAGAATATGACTAGTCACACAGTACAGAGGAACTGGCAAATTAAACATTTAATGGTCACTGAATGGAAATATCTATTTTTATTTTATAAAGAAACTAACTGCCTAGATACAAGGAACAATGAAAGGAACGTAGTTATGAAGTCAGCTCTTTCTTGGATTGGCTCTGAAACACTTTGAACATATGAATTGTTTATTGTTACTAATGAAATGTGTTTTAGAGAGCGGTCACATCAGATCACAAAGCAAAATTAAATCTAATTAGCCAGGAGTTCCCAACATTGATCAACCCAGATTTGAAATACTGTAGGTTTTGGACTTCTATTTCCTAAACTTGCTTCAGGTATAGTTCAGTAGGGAATCTGATCATTTTTTGTTATTTCAGATAAAAATCAATGAATAAAAGCAGAAGTGATGGGTTCTGTGAAATTATTTGCTGGTATTAAATCAGAGTTCCAAGGATAGGAACATGTCTACTCCCTGTGTGGGGCATTTGTTGGCTCTGTAGTAGCTTGGAAGGCAACTCAAATATTACTCTGATCAAGACATATATTTCCCCAAGTGAAAAGAATGTCTGAAACACCAAAGCTGAAGCCCTGGATTAGCTTGGGATTCAGGAATTTACTGTGACAGAAAATTAGGCCAAGTTGAAAATTTTTTTGCAAGAAGACCAGAGATTAAGGAAGTCTACTTTCAAAATACACTTGAAAAGCCTTAAGAGCATGCCAATGTAAGAAGTCAGCAAATTGGTGAGATTGAGGATTAACAGCTATGCATGATGATTGTTTGTAATGCCCCTAAACTCAGAGAGTATTTGCTTCTCTGACTCATGTGGGTCAACAAGAGTGCAGTATAGGAGTAAGGTGGGGGAAGGGGTGATGGCATGTAGTTGATAATACCATATTCCAAAATTATTATTGATTTTATATAATTTTAATATTATGCATAATTTATCTTAAAATTTCAAGTAATCTTAAAGCAGGAGATGTAATCTTTATATTGATTAAATAAATATGTTGGTTAGATGTACCACATGTTGCATGAGGGTCCCCTCATTAGACTCCTTTTTGAANTCCAAAATTATTATTGATTTTATATAATTTTAATATTATGCATAATTTATCTTAAAATTTCAAGTAATCTTAAAGCAGGAGATGTAATCTTTATATTGATTAAATAAATATGTTGGTTAGATGTACCACATGTTGCATGAGGGTCCCCTCATTAGACTCCTTTTTGAAAAGAGTTCATGGTAGACCTTTCAAATAGATTAGCCATGATTCACAATACTTACAATTATTTAAACTATAATCTCCAGAGCAACAATAAAGTCAGTATCTTTCTATCTAACCACTAGTGTCTCAAGTTTTACTCTGCAAAGATTTCTGCCCTTTCTTCAAAGTACCTATCTTTGTTAAGGGTGAAAGGGACATAGCCAATGTCCCAGTGGTCCTTTTCCACAGGAAGGTGAAATCTATCTGCTTTCAAAGTACCAGCTGTCTCTACCCACCACACACTGTAGCTATGTTCAAAAGGAAGAGTATACTAGAAGCAAGCTTCCAGAATACACAGTGCCTCATAAAACATGTTCAGCTGGAGCACAGACCCTTTCAAGTACATTGCCTAACCCCACAATGACTTATCTGAATGCTCCCTCAGAGCTCTCTCTGAAGGACCGGGTCAGACTGAGGCTGTAAAGTGGTACAAGTGTGTTTCCAGGCGTCTTCATCCAGAACTTCCACTGATCCAGGCAGTCGGTCTGGTTAGATCACTAGTCATTGGGTGGGTATCATGACTTCCTGCCCTAAATGCAAGCCCATCAACCTTTTGGGTTTCATTGCCATTACCTCACAAAAGAAGCCAGAAAACTCTAGATCAGTGGTTTCCAACCTGCTTCTTTATCAGAATCTCCTTATTAGCATCACCACATTGCTATTTTATTTGGACTTTTATTGAGTGAGAAAACTCTGTAACTGCAAAAAAACAGTTACTATCAACCTGAGATTGAGATTAGCTTGTTAATCAACTTCTATAGATATTTAAAAAAAAATAATGGTTGTATACGAAGCATAGTCAATCTTCAGACATGACTTGAAGGCCCATTTTACTTAAGGCTCTTTTGGTTGCAAATAACAGAAACAAACTCTGGCCAGAAGAGATTAAAAGGCTCCAAGGAAGAGACGCACACCAAGCCTTGGAAGGGTCATGGTCAGGGGCAGCTCATGGCTTCATTCTATTTGTCTGTTTGACAGCAAGAGTCAGCTCATTCCAAAGAGTTACATCCTTCCACATGGGAAAGATTGTCAGAAACTCACTCGAATTCTATAGTTTTATTTATTTTTTTCCCTGAAAATCACACAGAATTAGTTGGCTAGGGCTGCCATAATAAAAATCACGTAATCTGGGTTGCTTAACAGAATTCTGGAAGACGGAAATCCAGGATCAAGGTGCCAGCAGGATTGGCTGCCCCGGCTGGCAGATTATCGCCTTCTCAGTGTGTCTCCACATGGCATTCTCTCTGTGTGCATATCCCTGGTGTCTCTCCCCGTTTTCATAAGAACAGTAACCATATTGGATTGGGGTCACCCTTGTAATCTCATTTAACCTTAATTAATTCTTTAAAGGTCCAGTCTCCAAATACTGTCACATTAGGGAGTAAGGCTCCAACATATGAACCTTGAAGGGACACAATTTAGTCTGTAATAGATATTGTATCTGTCTTTTTCTCTGTAGACTTTATAAACTGCTATTGGCCGAAAGCACAAGAATCACACCAAGCTGAGCACCTTCTAAAGTAGGTACAATTATATAATTTTGATACAAGTAAGCATTGACCCCGGGATGTCACATTTTACAGGAACATCTCCTGGCAGATTTAAGTATTACTACTTCACTAGTTGCTCATTTTGAAATCCGACTCAGCAAGGAATTCCATGAGTTCCAAGACGTCTGTATAGAAAATTTTTTTTAATATCTGTGAATTCTTATAAAATATGTTGTTGTCTAGTTGTTAAGTCATGGCCTACTCTTTGCAACCCCATAAATTGCAGTACACTAGGCTTCCTTGTCCTTCATTATTTCCCAGAATTTGCTCAAACTCATGTCCACTGAGTCAGTGATGTTATCCAACCATCTTATTCTCTGTCGCCTCCTTCTCCTTTGCCCTCAGTCTTTCCCAGTATCAGAGTCTTTTCCAATGAGTCAGCTTTTCCCATTAGGTGGCCAAAGTATTGAAGCTTCAGCTTCAGCATTAGTATTTCCAATAAATATTCAGGACTGATCTCCTTTAGGATTGAGAAGCTTGATCTCCATGCTGTCCAAGGGACTCTCAAGAGTCTTCTCCAGCACCACAATTTAAAAGCATCAATTGGCATCAATAGCATACAAAGTATATTCAAGACCAAATTGAGATAGTTCATTCATCTGTTTTTTGACTTACAAATTAGGGAAAAGCAAGGAAACCCTACATGCATGGCTGCTTTCAACCAAATTCTTTGTTTAAATCACATAATATCAATCCTTATAGGTTTGGATGCCACTGTCATAGGGAAAAGATGAGGGAGGTAGGGAAAAGTTATATGTTATTTAGTGAAAACTGAACAAAATCTTATCTAGAACAGAAAGAAAAAGCATTGAGACTTAGAATTTTACCAAACTTCCAACCAACTTGGACTAAGATTAAAAAAAAAAAAATACAGCTGATCTATAAATAACTCATGGATTAGGAGTGTCAAACTTCCGTTCTGGTGAAAAATCTGTGAAACTGGCCCTCCAGATCCCTGGTTCCTGGTTTCTCCCTATATGTCGTTCCTCCACATGTGCGATCTGGCATCTATGGATCCAGCCAACCTCATAGTTGTGTGTCAGTGTATCACCATCATATTTACTGTTAAAAAAAATCTGCTGTAAGTGGACTGCACAGTTCACAACTGTGTTGTTCAAGGGTCTGCTGTATATGAACTCCCAAATCAAAGACAAATATTCAAAAACTGAAAAGACTTTACCAAACGAGGCTAAGGTATAAGAGAATCTAAACTACAACGATATGTAATTCCAATATGTAGTATCTATAATTCAAACCTTACTACTTTAGAGAGGTACGGATTTTTATCTTGTCTTACAGCTTCTGTCCCCGCTAGGTATGAAAATAAAGTTTTTCACATTTTGGTACATAAAATCATTTTTAGGGTATTGCTTGCTGTTAATTATCACATGAATAATATCATAAAGTATAATATTACTTTATGAGTAGTTTTAAGTATTTCAGCTGCTCAGAAATGAGTAGTTTTAAGTATTAGCTCAAGGAAGGAAACTTCTTTCACTTGCTAAATACCTTGGCACGCAGTGTCTCCTCCCAGGCACAGGGACTGCTGCTTCTCAGCAAGAAATAGTCCCAGATACGCCATATTGACGAACACAAATGAAATAATCATCGACTCCAGCATTTTCCTGATTGACTCTTCCTTGTTGATTGGCTTGCAGTTTAATGTTTTTGCTGCACTGGTTTCTGAATTCAAAGAGCTCTGTCATATCTATTGAGAGCCCATTTTCAGAATAAAACAGCCCAAAGTCCATGTTCCAGATTAGCAAGTGCTGTGCCATTTATATGTCCCCATCTGATGCTGGGAGGGATTGGGGGCAGGAGGAGAAGGGGACAACCGAGGATGAGATGGCTGGATGGCATCACTGACTCGATGGGCGTGAGTCTGAGTGAACTCAGGGAGTGGTGATGGACAGCGAGGCCTGGTGTGCTGCGATTCATGGGGTCACAAAGAGTCAGACACCATGAGCAACTGAACTGAACTGAACTGAAGGGAAGAGATGTCTGTCTTGTTATGATATGGTAGAGAGAATGTAAATTGATTCAACCTCCTTGGAAGACATCTTGGTAATAGGTATCAACACTATACATATTTTTTGGCTGAGCAATTCCACTTCTAGAAATTTATCCTGCAGATATATTCACAGACATGGAAAAGAATACATGTTCAAGGGTAATCATATTATTGATTGTAATAGAAAAACTTGAAAACTAAATATGTATCAGTAATAAATATGATATACACATTGAGTGAAATACTCCATGGCCATCAAAAAGGATGAGGCAGTTCTCAATGTGCTAATGTGAAAGGATCTCTAATAAACAGCAAGGTAGAGAACAGAATACCACAGCCTCACCTGTGTCAAAAACATCTGTGAAAATGGTTTACATGATATATTATCACAGCAATATCCATACTATTGTCTATGTATAGTAGGTCTTAGGAAGATGTACAAGACACTAGTATCAGTGATTACTTCTGGGATCCCAGTGTGTGGATGCCTTGGGTGGGAGAAAAACTTAGTTTTTATTGGTCATCTTTTTGTTCCCTTTTAAATGTTGTAGGATGTTAAGGTTTAGAAAAATCCATGTCACTGTCTAATAAGAGGGTAGACTGGGCTGGGGAAGGAGAGAAGCCTTAAGTGACTCACTTTTGCTACTTCTTAGCAGCTCTGCTGAAAGTTGATGGAGGAAATATATTTAACAAGCACTTGTATAGTACTTCTCAATGCCAGGCCCTATAATAAACATTTTATAAATATTTGATTCAATCCTCACAACAACCCTATGAAAAAGATGCTCTACAAATGAGAAAACTAAGCGCAGAGGTTAAATAACTACTTGCCCAAGACCACATTGAAAGAAAGTGGCAGGGACAAGACTTGGACCCTAGCAGCAGTCTACAGCTTATGTTCTTATGGATGCTATGTTGTGTATCATGATGTCATGACATGAAAACTGTATGATCTCATGAATGTGGAAACTATGGCCTTGATCATGTTTAACACAGTGTCCTGAAATTAATTCAGAACACTGGTTGGGGAACTAAGATCCTACAAGCTGTGCGACCAAAAAATAAAAATATCTAGTGACTGTGGTGAGAACACGGAGAAGGCAATGGTACCCCACTCCAGTACTCTTGCCTGGAAAATCCTATGGACGNAATCATTTTTAGGGTATTGCCTGCTGTTAATTATCACATGAATAATATCATAAAGTATAATATTACTTTATGAGTAGTTTTAAGTATTTCAGCTGCTCAGAAATGAGTAGTTTTAAGTATTAGCTCAAGGAAGGAAACTTCTTTCACTTGCTAAATACCTTGGCACGCAGTGTCTCCTCCCAGGCACAGGGACTGCTGCTTCTCAGCAAGAAATAGTCCCAGATACGCCATATTGACGAACACAAATGAAATAATCATCGACTCCAGCATTTTCCTGATTGACTCTTCCTTGTTGATTGGCTTGCAGTTTAATGTTTTTGCTGCACTGGTTTCTGAATTCAAAGAGCTCTGTCATATCTATTGAGAGCCCATTTTCAGAATAAAACAGCCCAAAGTCCATGTTCCAGATTAGCAAGTGCTGTGCCATTTATATGTCCCCATCTGATGCTGGGAGGGATTGGGGGCAGGAGGAGAAGGGGACAACCGAGGATGAGATGGCTGGATGGCATCACTGACTCGATGGGCGTGAGTCTGAGTGAACTCAGGGAGTGGTGATGGACAGCGAGGCCTGGTGTGCTGCGATTCATGGGGTCACAAAGAGTCAGACACCATGAGCAACTGAACTGAACTGAACTGAAGGGAAGAGATGTCTGTCTTGTTATGATATGGTAGAGAGAATGTAAATTGATTCAACCTCCTTGGAAGACATCTTGGTAATAGGTATCAACACTATACATATTTTTTGGCTGAGCAATTCCACTTCTAGAAATTTATCCTGCAGATATATTCACAGACATGGAAAAGAATACATGTTCAAGGGTAATCATATTATTGATTGTAATAGAAAAACTTGAAAACTAAATATGTATCAGTAATAAATATGATATACACATTGAGTGAAATACTCCATGGCCATCAAAAAGGATGAGGCAGTTCTCAATGTGCTAATGTGAAAGGATCTCTAATAAACAGCAAGGTAGAGAACAGAATACCACAGCCTCACCTGTGTCAAAAACATCTGTGAAAATGGTTTACATGATATATTATCACAGCAATATCCATACTATTGTCTATGTATAGTAGGTCTTAGGAAGATGTACAAGACACTAGTATCAGTGATTACTTCTGGGATCCCAGTGTGTGGATGCCTTGGGTGGGAGAAAAACTTAGTTTTTATTGGTCATCTTTTTGTTCCCTTTTAAATGTTGTAGGATGTTAAGGTTTAGAAAAATCCATGTCACTGTCTAATAAGAGGGTAGACTGGGCTGGGGAAGGAGAGAAGCCTTAAGTGACTCACTTTTGCTACTTCTTAGCAGCTCTGCTGAAAGTTGATGGAGGAAATATATTTAACAAGCACTTGTATAGTACTTCTCAATGCCAGGCCCTATAATAAACATTTTATAAATATTTGATTCAATCCTCACAACAACCCTATGAAAAAGATGCTCTACAAATGAGAAAACTAAGCGCAGAGGTTAAATAACTACTTGCCCAAGACCACATTGAAAGAAAGTGGCAGGGACAAGACTTGGACCCTAGCAGCAGTCTACAGCTTATGTTCTTATGGATGCTATGTTGTGTATCATGATGTCATGACATGAAAACTGTATGATCTCATGAATGTGGAAACTATGGCCTTGATCATGTTTAACACAGTGTCCTGAAATTAATTCAGAACACTGGTTGGGGAACTAAGATCCTACAAGCTGTGCGACCAAAAAATAAAAATATCTAGTGACTGTGGTGAGAACACGGAGAAGGCAATGGTACCCCACTCCAGTACTCTTGCCTGGAAAATCCTATGGACGGAGGAGCCTGGTGGGCTGTAGTCCATGGGGTCGCGAAGAGTCAGACGCGACTGAGCGACTTCACTTTCACTTTTCACTTTCATGCATTGGAGAAGGAAATAGCAACCCACTCCAGTGTCCTTGCCTGGAGAATCCCAGGGACGGGAGAGCCTGGTGGGCGGCTGTCTATGGGGTCGTATAGAGTTGGACACGACTGAAGCTACTTAGCAGTGGTGAGAACAGGATTTGGCTTAGGCCTGACTTCCCAGTCAGTTCACCTTTCTCCCTCACTGCCACACCGCCCACAGCGAGGGAGCAGACAGACCTGTCCACCCACTGATGAGTAACCTTAACCAACCAGGAGCCAAGGGGGTAAAAGGAATAAAGTTCTTTCTCTGACTGAAAGGATGACTCAAGTTTTTATTTTTAGAAACCAACATGAAACTATCGGCTGAACAATAGCTAAGTTTTCTACTGAGACCTTGGGCTGTAGGGGTGGCCCTATCTGCTCTGCGGAAATGTATTGGTCTCCTTTTTTAGCTCCAAGCGCTAGATGACTGATTTCCAAACAAGTGGAGCTGAAAGGATTTAAACAGATTAACATTCTAACAAGAAGAAATGGAAGAAAAGGGAATCCTGTGGCGTTTGTTAACATATTGAAACACATTCAATAAAAACCCCCTCTCCAAGGCCTAGCTTTGCAAATATTTGCTTTATAAAGATGTGTCAGTTTAAAAGGGAAGAACAGTTGCCACCAGGATCTGGTCCTATGTCCCTGTGTGACCTTTCTTCCTCCTTCCGGCTTCCTCCACTCCAACCACAGGGCCCCTGGGCATTCCCCAGAACATGCCAAGCCCTATGCTGCCTCAGGGCCCTTGTGCTTCTGTTCCTCTTGGCCTGGGACATTCTTCCTCTAGTGTCTGCCCTGAATTCACTCAGATCACTGCTCAAGTGGCATCTTGCTGAAGTGTCTTGCCCCAACCATCTCATTTAAAGCAGCTGTGCTCCTGTCACTCTCTGCTTTATTTTTCTTGATAGCACTTGATCACTTTGTTATCTTCTGTGGCCCACCCAAGAATGTAAGCTCTAGGAGGGCAGAGAGGATTTCTTTGTTTTATTCTTTATTATCTATCCAGTATGCAGAACAATTCATGGCAAATAGCAGAGACTCAGATAACTGTTGAATGAATTAATAAATCAGGAACAAAAGCATTGCATCTGTTTAAAGGTTTCCCTGGTGGCTCAGTAGTAAAGAATCCGCCTGCCAATGCAGGTTTGATCCCTGGCTTGGGAAGATCCCCTGGAGAAGGAAATGGCAACCACTCCAGTATTCTTGCCTGGGAAGTCCCACAGACAAAGAAGCCTGGAGGGCTACAGTCCATAGGGTCCCAAAAGACTCGGACATGACTTAGCAACTGAAAACACACAAAAAAACCAACTTGTCACTCCTGAGGTATCTTTGCATCCACTTTGTTTTCTCTTTTTTAAAGCATTTGTTAACCTACTCAATTCGGAAAAGATACTTGATCATGTGATTGTACGAAGCCCAGAATAAAAAAAGATATAAAACCAGAAACCAACTAAGAATGAAGTTTTCCCTTGCCTTTCAATAGCTGTGTGACCTTAGAAAAGTCAGAGGGATGGTACGGGGAGGGAGGAGGGAGGGGGGTTCAGGATGGGGAACACGTGTATACCTGTGGCGGATTCATGTTGATGTATGGCAAAACCAATACAATATTGTAAAGTAATTAACCTCCAATTAAAATAAATAAATTTATATTTTTTAAAAAGACAAAAAAAAGAAAAGTCATTTATTTTTCTTGGCTCCAGATGTCTTGTCTTTTAAATAGAGATTAGAGTCTCTTTTCATTTTTTAAAATTGAAATATAGTTGATTACAGTATTACTTAAGTTACAAGGTATGGCATAGTGATTCACAACTTTTAAAGGTTATATTCCAAACTAACACAACATTGTAAAGCAACTATACTCCAATAAAAATTAATTAAATAAATAAAGGTTATATTCCATGTATTGTTACTACAGAATACTGGCTATATTCCATGTGTTATAGCTTGCAAACTATAGAGTCTTCCTTGAAAGATCAAAGCAAATGGGATCTAGAGGTTTCTTCCTACACTAAGATCCTTTGAAATTTAAATTCACTTGGTAGGGAAGCAGGAAATATCAGTTTTACCTTTCCCAATGTTAAATGCAAACTGAGTATGTAACCCCGGGCAAGTCCTTTAACCTCTCTAGGCCTTCAGAGAAACCAACATTTTTTTTGAGGTTCTTATGAGGTCAGGTCATTGTCACCAGTAGGAGTGGGAATGGTGAGGAGCTAGGTCAACCAGATCTCTGTCTCTACAGGGCATGGGTCCACCAGTTGTTGGGTTGGGGTGAGGCTCAACACTAAAATGCTGGTTCAATAAATATTTTCTGAGCACTTGCCATATGCCGTGTGCTGGAGGATTCCACAGGGAACACTGCCAACAAGGTTTCTGCCCTCTTACATTCTAATGGTAGGAAATGGACGATAAATACGTAAAATGATAAATGAATCAAGACAAATAAGTTCTAGGAAGGAAGCAAAAGAATGCTATAATAGATAATAGCAGATAGGACCTGTTGAGGTAACCTGAATCAGGGAAGGCCTTTCTGGAGCTTTCCAGGGTGAGAAAAATCCAGCTACAGGAAGAGCATTCCAGATCAAGGGGAAGAAGGGCCTAATGATCTAGGCCTTGAGAATGAAAAGTGACATTCTAGGACCTGACAAAGGCCAGTGTGCAAAGGATATAGTGACTGAGGGGACAGGGCATGAGATGAGGCAGTGAGGCAGGGAGGAGCCACTTCATGTGCTTAATGTGATCAGTCACCCCTATTGTCCTGAACTGGGGAGGTTTTGAGAATGTGAGACTTTCAGTGCTTAGATCAGGAAAGTCCTGGGTAAGACGAGGGACGAGTTGGTCACCCTCACCATGGTACAGGGTTGTACTTTATCCTGTCTGCAATAGGCAGTTACTGAACAGTTTTAAGTAGGGAAATGATATGTTTCCATTTCTCTTTTTCAAAGGTCACTCTTGGTTTTTGTGTGGCAAATGCATTGAAAAGGAGCAAAAGATGGAAAAAGAGGAGGCCAACTTGCCAATTATTGCAATGTTCCATGCAAGAGAGGATAGTGGGTTGAAATAGATTGGTGGCATTGAAGATGGAGAGATGTGGATGGATATAAGATACATTTTGGAGGTAGAATGAATAGGATTCAGGAATGTATGTTAGTGAAGGGAAAGAGATTAAAAATGACTTTAACTCTTGGACTTCTGATTTTAATAGCTAGGTAATTTTTTTTTTTTTTTTCAACAGAGGGAAATCTGAGAAGGACTAGGGGTAGAATTTGGGGTTGGAGGAGAATGGAGGTATCTAGAGTTCCATTGGGAGGAAAATGTGATACTTGGAGTGAAGACACTCTTATTGTTAATGTACAAAGTATTTTGTAAGCAGAAACTAATTAGTTCTCATAACAGTTGTTCTGGGTTGTTAATTACCCGAACCCCATTTTACAGGCTCTGGAGAAGAGCAAGTGTCAGTAATGTGCCTAAGGCTAGAGTAAATTAAAGAAATAACAGCAGCACCAATTAATTCCTGGTAGTCTTATGCTTTGCCAGTCTTTTAAAAGAGCAAGTCTTTGGGGTAGGATGAGTAAATCAAATGGTATTTTGGAAGAATAGGGCATAGATTTTGAGGTTAACAGACCTGGAGTCGTCTTTTGGCTTTGCGCTTTGTTACTGATGTGATATGGACGCATATGTAATAATAATATACTAGAGCCTTCAAGTTCCTATGAAATAATACTTATAGAGTCAAATACTAGACATGTTCTTACTTCTGCTGTATCCCCTGCCTAGAAACATTTTTCCCCTGGATAACCAACTGTCATCTTATTACAGAGAGCTTCTCTGATCACCCTATAATAAATTAGCAGCCCCCTACCCCCACTCAACAGCATTCTCTACCCACTTTAGCCTGGTTTTATTTTGCTATAGCATTTATTACTACATGATCTGTTATACATATATTTCCATAAGATCAGGGATTTTCTCTGTTTTGTTCCCCATTGTGTCTAGAAGGATGCCTGGCACAAGAGAGGGTTCAATCGTTGAAGTGAGTGAATAAACTAAACAAAATTTTACATATAGTAAAACTGCTTGATATCTGCCATGGTAGGAACAGTAAGTTATCAGAATAAAAATTGAGAAACACACTCAAGTTTATATATTCCTTGTCTAAGAAACTATTTTAGCAGTATTTTTTATATATTATAATAAAGATAGATGTTTAGATTATACTTGAAAACGTATCTACCAATTTTGTGCTTCATTTGATTAATGTACAGAAAGACAGTCTTTGCTGTTCTGTGGTAATTCTCCTTGTCATTTTGTCGTTTACAGTTACATGGTCATGAGAACAACCCACTTCATGCACTGACTCACAAACAGTGTATTCATGAACAAACAAAACTGACTGAAGGTTCAAAAGTACACTACCACCACTTTGGGGTAGAAACTGTATTTTTAAGCAATTGAAATGAAAATTGAGTTATAGATGCTTTGTCATCTCCCAGACCTCCCAGGGAAGAATGGGAAANCTTCATGCACTGACTCACAAACAGTGTATTCATGAACAAACAAAACTGACTGAAGGTTCAAAAGTACACTACCACCACTTTGGGGTAGAAACTGTATTTTTAAGCAATTGAAATGAAAATTGAGTTATAGATGCTTTGTCATCTCCCAGACCTCCCAGGGAAGAATGGGAAAGCTACAAGTTACTTTTCCTCTATAAAAAGTACTCAACCACTCAGTAGTAATTTTCTTGTAAAACATTTACTCTTAACTTCTATATTCTGGTAATATGGATCTTACTATTCTTATTATTTTCTTTCTTTTAACCTCATCTCCTTTAAATAATTGCTCAAATGCCACCCTATAGGTTAAATCTATTCTGACCACATCCCCTCCAGCCCTGACCCCTCCTAGTCTCCCTTATGCTGCTCTACAGCTTTTGCCACCTTAATGCTATTATATAATTATTTATTATGTTTATTGTCTGTATCCCTCCAATTAAAACATAAGCTTCATGAGGATAGAAATTCTTATCTATTTTGTTCACTTCTATCTTCCTAAGGCCCAGAGAATAGTTTATCCCTTCATAGTGAATGANGTTGGGAAAGACTGAAGGCAAGAGGAGAAGGGGATGACAGAAGAGATGGTTGGATAGCATCACCAACTTGATGGACATGAGTTTGAGCAAGTTCCAGGAATTGGTGATGGACAGGGAAGCCTGGTGTGCTACAGTCCATGGGATTGCAAAGAGTTGGACATAACTGAGTGACTGAACTGAACTGATATTTTAAACACATACATTGGATGCATAGTATTAGAAGAAGAAAGTTGTATGAATCTCAAAGGTTATTAGCCTTTTGAGGTACCATGCTTTGTGGCAGATGAGAACTTCAGTACCCTAGAGCAACCTTGAAGGTTCAAATCCCAATTTGACTCTTAACTAGCTGTGTGATGTTGGTCAAGGTATCTAGTTTCTCTGTACTTGTTTCGTCATGTGTAAAGTGGAGGTGATGATAATGGTAAATATACTATAGAATTATTATGAAAACTAGATTAATTAACACTTGCAGTTGGTGAATGTGCCTAGCATATGGCAAGCACCCAAGTGTTAGCTAGTATCACCCCACACGTATTCTTTCTTTCTCTCCTAAGTCTTCACTGGAGAACAATAGCTTAAAATACCATAATTCGATTTTTTCATTATTTACTCTTAATATAAAATATGTGTTTAACTTAAGCTACATATAGTCTGTTGCTAGAAAACAAAGCAAAGGTAATACAATTCTCCTTAAGAGTAACCTCCCTGGTGGCTCAGATGGTATAGAGTTTGCCTGCAATTCACGAGACCCTAGTTGGATCCCTGGATTGGGAAGATCCCCTGGAGAAAGGAATGGCAACCTACTCCAGTATTCTTGCCTGGGAAATCCCGTGGACAGAGGAGCCTGGCAGGCTACAGTTCATGGGATCTCAAAGAGCTGNATAGAGTTTGCCTGCAATTCACGAGACCCTAGTTGGATCCCTGGATTGGGAAGATCCCCTGGAGAAAGGAATGGCAACCTACTCCAGTATTCTTGCCTGGGAAATCCCGTGGACAGAGGAGCCTGGCAGGCTACAGTTCATGGGATCTCAAAGAGCTGGACATGACCGAGTGACTAACATTTTCACTTTCTAATGCAATGATGTCAGGTTAGCCTCCTGCTGTCTTCTGAGAGGACTAGCTCTTGAATTCTGAAAATGAACTATACTGTGTGTGAAGATGATACGGGCTTGATTATGTATATTATGTTATATATTGCCACATATGCCCAGAATATCAAGCTCTGATATTTTGCATTTACAGTATTACCCTTCCTCCATATGGATTTCCAGTCTCTTTCACTGGCTTAATTTTTTTCCACCCAAAGACTTACTTACATTGAATGACTTATACATGGGACATACCTAATACATAGGCCTCACTGTTTGTTTTTTTTCCCCTTTGTCTCGCATGTTCATTACAGTGCAAAATTTCCTTTATACATGTTAAGTTTACAATGTTGTTCCATTGGTCTGTGACTCCGTGATAAAGCTTTTAGACCCGGTTCAAATGAGCATTGCATAGAAGTAACCAAAATGATTTTTCATTTGAGCTATTACTCAAATTATAACGTAGTTCTGTCTCTTTTACTTTCAAATAATAAAGCACATTGAAATATTGGGTAATATGTATAAAATCTTTCATAGAGCAGGATGCAAATGTAAAGTTTGTTACAGAAGCTCTGGCATGCCAAAAATAATTTTTTTCTCTTTATTCTAAGGTTGCTAACAATGTCTTCTATTCTAGAAAACAGTGTATAACTTTGCAGTGAAGAAACCTTAGCCAAGTAATCAGAGTTAATATCACCATTAATAAAGACATATTAACTTCCTTTTCCCCCCCAGATGATACATCAGTGAAAGGAAGCACCAGTGTTGGTCCACGTTTAGGGTCTTGACGCCTATACTTTTTAGGCCCTAAAATATGTCCAGGCATGGCCTGGTATGCAGCTCAAACCCACCATTCAATGTCCTGGGTCCACAGAAAAGGAAGCACTGAAACCTCCAACAGGTTGACTCACTGATCGAATTTTGCCCCAGAAACCTAGAGAGAAAAGATTCCCTTTCTGAGCCCAGGTCTCAGTTCTCTATCTTGCGAGTGGGTTTTATTTTCTCTACACAAAACCAAAATCAAATTTATGCTATGTAATCAGTGAGTTTGCAAAGTAAGGATTTCCTTTCCCCGTGACAGTATCAGAACTGAACGTGCGAACCGACAGGCTCCTACAACTATCGGTGAGTCAATTCAACTAGAAAAACAGAAAATATGCTAACTGCCATGGCTGCGCCAGAGTGGGCGGAGGAAGGCTACATTTCTATTCACAAAGTCTGATTCATTTAGGAAAAGAAAAAGTCACATGCCATCAGACTGGGATTTGTGTTCACTGCACTGAGGAGAAGTACAGAGCCTTCATACTCTCAGGGGTGACTAAGCCATTATTTCACTTGGAACACAAAGCACTGTTGCTTTGCACACCCCTCACTGTAATTAGCTCTTGCAAGCAAGGGATGAAGAATCGAACACGAGAGCTCCTTGGCGGTGGGCCAGACACTCAGAATTATTTATTTTATTTTGCTTAAGGAGACAGAGGAGAAGAGGGCCACATCTAATAGTCTGTTTCTTCATGTGTCCCCGAGTTACATGCAGTCAGATGATAATTATGCTCTTCTGTCTGAAAGCAATAGTTGGGTCCTTTCAAGAGAGTCCAAATGCATATGCTGGTTCAAGCCAGGGGTGCACTGGTAAATGTTTAACAACCAGCCTTGGGAGAGGTTGAAGGCTGATTGTTGTTTGCAGATATCTACAGTGTTAAATACTCCTACCTTGACAGATTTCAGGCTACTCACCTGACATCACTGAACGAGTTGGGAAAAGATGAATGCACAGTAGCACAACTGTTATTTACCCTTTTCACCATTCAAATGCAGCTGGTGTAAATAACTTAAAAAAATAGAAATAATGGCCAAAGAAATCATTAGGAAATGATGTGTTGAGTATTTGTCACTTCATTTTAAATGAAATTTACTGAATTGTAAGTTCACGTCATGCAATTTCCCTGATGGCTTCCCTGGTGGCTCAGATGGGAAAGAATCCACCTGCAGTGCAGGAGACCCAGGTTCAATCCCTGGGTCAGGAAGATCCCTTGGAGGGGGAAATGGCCACCCACTCCAGTCTTCTTGCCGGGGAAATCCCATGCACAGAGGAGCCTGGCAGGCTACAGTCCATGGGGTCACAAAGAGTCAGACATGACTGAGTGACTGTCATAGCACACATAACTGTCATGTAATTTTAATAGTGGCTGTTAAACAACTTGTTGTTTTTATTTAGTCACTAAGTTGTGTCCAACTCTTTGCAACCTCATGGACAGTAGCCCACCAGGCTCCTCTGTTCATGGGATTTCCCAGGCAAGAATACTGGAGTGAGTTGCCATTTCCTTCTCTAAGGGCTCTTCCTGACCCAGGGATCGACCTCATGGCTCCTGCCACGTATCCTGCATTGCAGGCAGATTCTTTACCACTGAGCCACCAGGGAAGCCCTTGGAAATTTAACAACTGGCTCAGCAGCTGTGAGAGCCAGGACAAGGCAACTCCAGCACCGCTGATCATGTGGCCCCAGGCACAGAACTCGTAAGCCTGTTACTTCAAAACGAAACCCACACATTGTCTCCCAGGCTTCTATTTTCTCATTCTGTGAGAATAGTCATTCTAGAATGTCTTGCCTTGCTTTACTCACCTACAGAACAGAGAGAAGACCATCCCTATTCCTGTTATAGTCTGCAGATTATCTAATTCAAGCCTCTGGTTTATCTGGCATCCCGGGTGGCTCAGTGGTAAAGAATCTGCCTGCAATGTAAGACATGAACGTTCAATCTCTGGGCTGGGAAGATCCCCTGGAAAAGGAAATGGTGACCCACTCCGGTATTCTTGCTTGGGAAATCCCATGGACAGAGGAGCCTGATGGGCTACAGTCTGTGGGGTCGCAGAAGAGTCAGAAACAACTTAGCAATTAAACAACAGTTTTACCAAAGAGGAAAATAAGTCTCAGAAGAGTCAAATAATAGTTATAATAATAGCTGACATTGATTAAACTCCTACTATAGGCCAGCTGCTGTGGCTGTGTTAAGAGTGTCATGGTTCAACAAAAAGCAGCTCCTCTTTTTTTTCTTTTGTTCTCACTGTGCAGTTTGTGGATCTTAGTTCTCGGAACAGGGATTGAACCTGGGTCCTTGGCATAAGAACACAGTCTTAACCCCACTGGATTTCTAAGGAATTCCCAGCTCCTTCTCTTGACTTTGTGTTTTCATTAACCAAGCTGCCTCCCAGTTATTCTTTGAGAATGAAAACTATGGCTTTATTATTTTTATATACCCTGACATAACTTGCATAGAACCTTAGATATAATAGGTGACAATAAATGTTTACTGAGTTATAATAAGATGCTTAGGTTCCAGACCCAAATATGCTTCTTATATTCTTGGAAAACACTGCCCCAGTATTTTCTGTCACTGCCAAAAGGCCTTTATAACCTTTTTGGGGGATAAAATATACATATTATAAAATGCACCATTTTAGCCATTAAAAAATGTACAATTCAGTAGCATCAGGTTGGGTTTTGCTTTAGTCACTCAGTTGTGTTCCACTCTTATGACACCATGGACTGTAACCTGCCAAGTTTCTTTGTTCATGGAATTTTCTAGGCAAGAATACTGGAGTGGGTTGCCATTTCCTTCTCCAGGGGATCTTCCCAGCCCAGGGATCGAACCCTGGTCTCCTGCATTGTGGGAAGATTCTTTATCAATTGATCTACCAGGGAAGCCCATTTACAATACTGTGCAACCATTCAGTTCAGTTCAGTAGCTCACTTGTATACGACTTCTTGTGATCCCATGGACTGCAGCAAGCCAGGCCTCCCTGTTCATCACCAACTCCCGGAGCTTGCTCAAACTCATGCCTCTGTAGGGATAATAGTAGTACATACACCCAGGGTTATTGTAAGGATTAATGCATTCATATGTATAAAGTGCATAAAGGAAGTACTATCCACTTCCTGTGAATAACACTCTGGGATTATTATCTTCCTGGAGACCTCAGTGCATACATGAGTGATATTTGTGTGTGTACGTGTCACAGGCAGTGTGGGAGCACTGAAGGATGAGGGATGGGTGAGGCAGCAGCAGATACTGAGAAAACACCGTATGGAAAGCTGAAGATCGGTGATCTTCCAGGGTTGCTGACATGCTTTGGGGCCTTCAGGTGTTACCTCTCTGAGCCTTTGTTTTCTCACCTGTGAAATGAGAACATTTGACCAGATGAAATCTAAGGTCTGCTTCACATTTAACATTCTATATCTGTCTCTAACAGGTTTGAAAGGTGCCAGGACTTTTTAAGGGAACTGAAGAAATCAAATTAGCAGGTAGGGAGGAGGGTTCCTCAGACAGACATTGACACTTGAGTGGAAACGAGACTCTTAGGTCAACCGTGCCACCTGCTTGAGTCATCTGGTTTCCCACATCCTCTTTTAAAGGAGCTATGCACCGTTCCTCTGCACTAAGGTTCAATTTCAAGCTCACATGGTCCAGTTCTAAAAGGCCAGAGAGATTCTTTGTTGGCCTTGATGACTCACAGGGACAGTTTGCCACCTATTTTACTGATGACAGTCCGAGATTACAGCACTGATAGATTACTGAGTCTTTTGCTTGGTTTTTTTTTAAAGGTAAAATTTACCAGCTGGTGATCTCTGGTTATTTTCTGATCTGCTTGGCCAGATGGCACTTTCAGTGATAAAACTGCACAACACAAAGAGGTTTCACTTTGCTCTGTATCTTCTCTGCACCATTTCTCAAATGTCTACTCTGCAGACTTTTTTTCTGAACCCAGAAGCTTAGGCATTCAGTGATGAAACCTGATGAGGGAAGCTCTTAGACTCTGATTAACTTGGAGACATCATCTAGTTGCTGTTTGATTAGACATTCAAATAGAATCATATGCATTCCTATTGGATACTCACTTTGATTACAAACATTTTAAAATTCACTGATATTATTGTTGTTACTACTGCATTATCATTATTGTATTGATAGTGAATATTGTATAGAATACTTCTACACCACTGACTCATTGGAAAAGATACTGATGCTGGGAAAGATTGAGGGCCAGAGGAAAAGACAGTGACAGAGGATGAGATGGTTGGATGGCATCATTGACTCAATGGACATAAGTCTGAGCAAACTCTGAGAGAGAGTGAAGGACAGGGAAGCCTGGCATGCTGCAGTCCACTGGGGTAACAAAGAGTTGGACAGGACTGAGTGATTGACAACAACAGGAAAACTTCCACATTTCCATTCACAAAGTATCTTTTAAAATAGTAATTTATTTGATATATGTTATTGTCCTTCGGGAAGTGTAGGACTGTAGATAAGAGACTAAGCTTCGNGCCCTCAGCAGTTAAAACACAAAGTCCTAAACACTGCGTTGCTAGGAACTCCTCCCTTTACCTCTCCATAGTTGTCTTCCCCTTCTCTCCTCTCTATTTCTCTGTCTCTCCTTCCCTCCTTCTCTCTCTGTCTCATTTAGTAGAACCCAAATTAGGGAATTTGAAGTAACGAGCAATAAAAATAGTCCCTGGATTGGTTTCTGACTCATAGCCAAATAGCTCCAAATTACACTCAGAGGCCTACCATCTTTCAGCATCTCCAAATGTTCCCTTAGATCTTTAGAGCTAGAAGCTCTCTTCCACGTCATCTAGCACAGCTCCTTGATGAAAGCAGAGAAAAGGCAGTTAGCACAGGAAGTTCAAACCAGCGAAGGAGCCAGAGCTAGAACCCACAGGTCCAGGATCCCAGTCCTGGTTTCTTTCTTCTTTTCTTTGCTCTTCAATGTGTATTCTCGCTCCTCTACTCTTTTACTAAAACTAATGTACATTACCTTCATAATCCTATGTACTTGGTTTGATGATCATTTAAAATATCAGCTGGTTACACAATTGTGACATTCGAGACATCACAGTCATAAGATCAGCACAGCTTCTTTGGAAATCATGCTGTCAGGACGGGAGTCTCCTCCCAGTGCTTTTGTTCTGGTCTTAGGGTGGTAACAAGAGGCTTTCTCGTGCTTTACCTAAGCCTTCCTGCTTTGGGCAGAATTGAAAGTAGGGCAGTACTTGCCAATCTCGTGGTATTTCAGTGACTCCCTATGGTCATAACCAACATTAGGAAGTATGAAACTTTAAATTCTATGCTTGCAGCCTCTTTCTCTCTCTCTCTCCCTCCCTCCCTCCCTCCCTCCTTCCCTCCGCTCCTTTCTCCCTTCCTTCCTACCCAAGCCAAATATATTGCTAAACCCAAGTTTGGAGATGTTCCAGGAGTGAGGCCTCTTTAAACTTGATCCTCTAAAAGATCTTTTCCTCCTCTTTTCTCCCATTGTCACAATGCCTACCTCACAGGGCACCCAAAGGCAGTGAATGAATAAATGCACAGAGGAGGGAAAAACATGTGCCCAATTTTGAATTTTGAGTCCTGATCATAACATCTAAATCAAAGAGTGATGGTCATCTTGTGTTTTGAACTTGAATTCTTTTCAAACTCATCTTGTCACTTAAATCTAAATTTCACCCCTTACCCCTTGGGTGAATCATTTGACCTCTCTGAAATTCTATTTTTTCCATTTGTTCATGGCTGTTCATGGCTCTAAAGGCCAGTAGAAGAAATAAATAAGTGCTACTTGTCTGGCTTCCCTGGTTGCTCAGCAGTAAGGAATCCACCTGCAACATGGGAGACTCAAGTTCGATCCCTGTGTTGGAAAGATCCCTTGGAGAAGGAAATGGCAACTCACTCCAGTACTCTTGCCTAGGAAATCCCACAGATAGAGGAGCCTGGCAAGCTACAGTCAATGAGGCCACAAAGAGTTGGACACGACTGAATTACTGAAAAGCAAACAAAACTTGCCTGGCACATAACAGCCCTTAAATAATGCTCATATTCTTTCTTCCCTTGCCTCCTCAGGGCCTCTAATGCCCCTCTTCAAATCCTCCTTGCTTCTCTCCTAATTTCCACTAGCAACATGGTAGAACTTGGGATCATTTTCCTGTGCCAACTCCCATTTCTTACGCTGCAAGCTGCTTAGTTCATTTCCATTTCTACTCAGCAGGGAAGACCAACTTTCCTTCTCATGGATCTGGAATTTGTGTTCCTCTTTGTTTGTTTGAAGTTGAACACTGTGGGGTATCAGCCCGCACCTTCGATCTAATCCTTGCTAGTCCAGAGGGACAGGTCTTCCTTGGCAGTGAGATTTTAAAATAACACCGCAGGCCAAGCATTGCTGAAATTCAGCTGAAACCAGCCTTCCCTAAAGACCAGCTGCCTGCTCAATCAAAAGTCTTGGATTCCTCTGCAAGATTACATCTTCTTCTGGGCTATTTACTCAGCCCACAGCTTACTACAAAGCTGGTTTTCACCCTGTGGTAAAAACTACAAAGATAGCCCGCTTTCTTAAAGATGGATGGCATCTTTGAGTTGCCTCAGGCTTATCTGCAGCCATTTTCCTATAGTCATTCCACCAGCCTTCAGGCCTCAGCTCACTGGTTTTTCACACTTTTGGAATTTATTCCTTGGATTCCTAAAGACTGGGTAAGTCTGCTTGGCGGCTTGCCCTGAAGTGAAAGACTCTATTATTATTACTATTATTTTTGCAATAAGATCACAATCAGAGTCAGTCCCACAAGAAGGGCAAGGAAAGGCTTCCTAACTACCTCTCAAGACATGGAAGAATTCCTCTTGGTCCAGAAGTGCAGGGTCAGGAACATAGCTTTGGCTTCTTCCTGTGTACCCAGGAATTATAACCAGGAAACCACGGCAGAAGGCTCAAGTAGTCTTCCATCAAATATGTATTGGGCATCTACTCCATACCAGACACTCTGCTAGGGCCTGAGCTGACAAGATGAGGAGGTCATAGTCCCTAGTGGGCAAAGGCGGATATGCCTAAATGTAGTTACTGCCATGTTGTTGCACATTGTAAGAGAAGTCTGTAAAAAGTGCCAAGGACCTCAGGGGAAGGAGGCCCTCACGCTGGATGGTGGAGTGTGGTAGATGAAAAGGGCATCACAGAGGTGACTGTCTGACAGAACTTTAAGAATGAGGAGATCAACCAACTAGAGACATGTGGCATAAGGGCCAAAGTGGAAAAGAAAGGAGAGATTGTTTGGTTCGGATCCCTGCAGAAGTAGGTTCCCAGACAGTGNCCCTCACGCTGGATGGTGGAGTGTGGTAGATGAAAAGGGCATCACAGAGGTGACTGTCTGACAGAACTTTAAGAATGAGGAGATCAACCAACTAGAGACATGTGGCATAAGGGCCAAAGTGGAAAAGAAAGGAGAGATTGTTTGGTTCGGATCCCTGCAGAAGTAGGTTCCCAGACAGTGACTTGAATGCAATAGTTAGTTTGGGAGATGACCCCAGGAAACAGCTGTAGAAGAATGGGGGATGGAACCGGAATGGAAGGAGGGTGTGTTATCAAGACAGTTACCACTGTGGGTAGTTGGACTTCAACTCCTTTGGACAGCCCGGGGAGTCAGTGTAACACAACGTGTGGCTCAGAATTATCTCAACTAAAGAGCAAAGAAGCTGGAGTAGGAGGAGCTGCTTCCAGGGACACTTCTACTTCTGGCTTGCCCTGCCTAGGGTGCTCCCACAGCCAGAGAAGAGCCACAGAACTAGAGGTACAGGTGTTTGCAGCAATTTTCAATGTGGACAGGTACATGTACCCTGAGACATGAAAGGCACTGAGACATGAAAAGTCTCAGTGGTCCATGAATTATGGACCATTAGTGAAGGGGCAAGAGATAGAGTTGAAAAAGAAAGTGGGAGTCAGGACTTCTGTGAGCCCTAGGGCCCACGCTCCACAACAAGAGTAGCCACCTCAATGGCAAGCCCCTGTACTGCAGCGAGAATGTAGCCCCCAGTCACTGTAACTAGAGGAAAGCCCATGCAGTGTTGAAGAGCTGTTCACCACAATGGAGACCAAGAGCCAGCAAAAGAAAGATGGAAGAAAAGAAAGAGAATGCCTTGCTAAGGGGTTGGATCTTTACTCAACAGGGGATGGGAGTCACTGAGGGATCTGGGGAGCCGAGTGCTATGGTCAGATGAGCCAAGTGCCACAGAAGCCGGAGAGGTTGTGAGATGGGAAGGCAAAGCAGCACCCAGATCCTGGACCTGCCATCAGACCAGATGGACAAGTCAGCAGCACTCACAGGGTCGAAGTCATTGTTCTTGTTCCTTCTGAACTAAGGCGAAGCAGGGCCCTTGTGCTATTGTAATAATTGTGCATGCTTACTTAACCAGACCATCTGTCTATGGTCTCTGACTTCATGCACCATGCTGAGGCCAATACCTAGTGCAGGGTCCGGCCCATAGCAGGTACTCAGGAAGTGTTTGATGGATGGAGGGTAGGTTGATTTATACTCATAGCTCTACCCAGAGCTATTAACTGCACTTACAGCAGGATTATCCTTGATTCCAAAGGACACTAGATTATTTTGTGTATGCATGTTGAAACTGGACTGCAAGGGTGGTACTGGCGGGACACTGAAGTATTTGAGGTCTCCTCTAAAAGCCCAGAGAAGGTCCCAGAAGAAGCCCCCTCCCACTGGGCTGCTCTAGCAAGGACTTGGTGGAACTTTGCTTAATCGTCACTTGCATGGAGACATTTGCCACAGTCTCTATGTCATCACCAGAGGCTGGACTTTCCCTCTGGCCTTGGCCAACTAAGTATCCTAACCCTTTCTTTCTGCCTAAATCAGACAGCAGTTGCTTCTGGTTGCCAACCAGAGAAAGAGGCTATCATTGTCATTCAACAAGAGGATGGTTTTCTGAGGCGGCTGTGTGACCTTTTTAGAAAATCCCCATGGAAAGGGGAAATATTCTGATGGTAAACAAGAGGAAAATAGAAACAATTCAGTGGCTAAATTGTTTCTGGAAGGGGCTACACGCTCAGTAATTCTGACTCAGATCTCAAAGGAGAGGAGAGTTAACAGGATCCCCCCACCCAGAATCCAAAGAGAAGCTCTAGAAGTTATGCAATCCATGGCTCTGCCAAGGGAGCAACCAAACCGAACCCATTAGACAGTGATACTTCAAACATTTTAGGCAGGAGATTCTTTATCCTTTTCCATTAGAGGTCAAGAAATTTTATGGTTAAGAAGCCCTTCAAGGAAATAACAGAACTTATGACCTGGAAACTCATTTCATAGCTGAAGAAACTGAAGCCAAGCTTCAGTTCAAGCCAGTATTAAAACACTGTCCCTTGACCTCCTGTTCAGAAACTTCCTTTCACCACTCATCAAGCATTCCTTGAGTGCCCACCATGTGGACCTCTAGTTGGAAGAGGGGAAAAACAGGCTCAACAAGATAGTTTCTGCACTCGCAGGAGGGGCTCATAAGCCAGCTGAGCAGAGATATTTGCATTTAATTAGCTATAACCAAATGTCACCAATGCTACAATAAAGGCATATTCAAATCTGTCTTGAAATCGTACCAAGAGCTTTTTTGTTTTTAAAAAAATAGGTGCTAATATTTACAACAGATTGCAAACGTTTCTACTCCTACCTCCTCCTCCAAGCCTCACGTCCATTAACAAATGTACACTTTTCATTAGGTACACACTTGATGACAATTTTGTAAATACCAGACTTTCATTATAAAATCAGAAAGCACACGCTCCCATCTCAAGTTGCAGTGTCAGGTCATTATTCGTCCGAAGAGTTAAGGAAGCTGAACTGAGGTTTGTTTACCTTCCTACTGCCTACAACCTTAGGAACATGGTCACTGTGCTGATAATAAATGGAATCAGATGCTAAAAAAAAAAAAGTAAGAATAAAGAAAAAGGAACTCCTACTACTCATCCATGTTTACTATAACCTCCACAATGAAACACAATATCTTTTTTCATTTTTTTTTCACACTTTAAACTTTTTATTTCGTATTGGGATATAGCCAACTAACAATGTTGTGGTGGTTTCAGGTGAACAGCAAAGGGACTCAGCCATACATATATATGTATCCATTCTCTTCCTAAACCCCTATCTAATCCAGGTTGGCATATAACATTGAATAGAGTTCCATGTGCTATACAGCAAGTCCTTGTTGCTCATCCGTTTTGTGAAACACTATTTTTTAGAGGAGTCATACGACGAGTCACTAGCCCATGGCCAGGTTGTCATCACGAAAGCAATAGGCTGAAGTTAAAATGTCATTTTATTTGAGGAACACTGTGTCACTTAGGGCCTGAAAGAAACATGCTGCTAGACTAGCATCTTATTCTAAAAAGAAAAAAGAAACACACTATTGTTACCAAAGTTAAGAAAGGAAATACTACCAGAATGATAGCTTTCTGAAGAGTAAGATATGAGGGGGAAAATGTCCCTGGGAACAGACAGGTAAATGTGTATAAATTTCACTAACTCTGCCATTGTTGGGAGAAGGCAATGGCACCCCACTCCAGTACTCTTGCCTGGAAAATCCCATGGACGGAGGAGCAGTCCATGGGGTCGCACAGAGTCAGACATGACTGAGCGACTTCACTTTCACTTTTCACTTTCATGCATTGGAGAAGGAAATGGCAACCCACTCCAGTGTTCTTGCCTGGAGAATCCCAGGGATGGGGGAGCCTGGTGGGCTGCCGTCTATGGGGTCGCACAGAGTCGCACACAACTGAAGCAACTTAGCAGCAGCAGCAGTAGCTGCCATTATTATTTCATTTGACTCTTCCATTCATAATTGAACTGGAAAGTGTAAGTCAATGATGCATCACAATAAAAACTTACTTTCTGGAACAAAATCTCCTTCTGCTCCCCTATTAGTCAGTAATGACCTAGCTTCAATTGCCTGCCCCACAGCTAGATGCTGCAGAGAACTTGTTCCTGACAACTCATGAGATGCCCCACTCTCCTATCCACAAGTCTTCAGTTCTCTCTGTGAATCCCTATTTTGATGGATGGCCACAAGAAGCTAGAAACCTTGGAAGCAGTTGCCTCCTCTCTTTCTCACTACCACCCCCATCCTCCTTCCTTTCTGCATTCAGTTGACATCAAATTCTCTCGGTTCTATTTACTCAACAAATCAGGGACTGTTCAACTGCAGTAAATAGAAATCATTCTCACTGGTAGCCATTCCCTTCTCCAGGGTATCTTCCTGACCCAGGGATGGAACCTGGATCTCCTGTGTTGCAGGCAGACTTTTACTGTCTAAGCCACCAGGGAAGCCCTTTAATATATGCAATCAAGTCCTTATACAGTGATTGGAAGAGCAGGCATCCCACTGGACCTGGAGGTCAGCCTTCCACAGTAACACTGCCAGAACCAGCCTGTCAGGGGAGCTGCTGCATTGCCACAATCAGGAAGGTGAGGAGTCAGAAAACCACCACTGGAACTATTGCATTCTGGGACACACCACTTTCTGGGATCAGAAAGCTACTCCGCCATGTTCGCAACAAAGGCATGTTATGTCTGCTAGATCCACACCAGCAAAAAAGAGTGCCTGTGCCCTTTGCTCTGTGCTCTACCCACAAGGCTAGCAGCCCATGGGGGTGATGCCACAGGAGCACGTGTTTACGACTGTGCTGGCTGGAAGAAACAGCAGAAGCAGCCAGAAATCTGCCCCCTTCCTCAATTTTAACAAATCTTGCACAAAATGGATGTTTGTCAGAACTCACATTGCATTTGGAACTTTAACTGCAAGGGGTCTGGGAAATGAGGGTTTTAGCTTTTCAGCCTTTCAAAAAGGTACACTGGAAGGAGAGTGGAATGAGATAATTCAACGGTATTTACCACGTGCATCATCTCTTAAACTGCCACTGCCCTATGGACCTTGTCATCTCTTACCTGAACCATTGCAATATCTTCACACCTAGGTTCCCTGCTCCCAAGTTCTTCCCTCTTCAATCCATCCTCTGTGTTGTGCTTAAAACACACCTGTAATCATGTCATTTTCCTGCTCAATATCTTGTCACCCATAAGCAGAAGGACCATTTTTCCATTCAAGTCTCTGAACCATCTGGCTCCGACTCACCTTACCATCTGCAGATCTTGCTAATTCACCACCAGCTAGGCTTTGGGCACATGGGAGATTAAATGCTTTCACCACCTCTCTCCTATCTAGCTGTTGTTTGTGACCTCCTGACTAGAATGCCTATTACCCTTCATTTTTAAAATTTTTAATTCTACCTCTGAGAAGTTTCCTTCACTTTCCCCCTCTTTCCACACAGGCAGCATTAATGGGTTTCTCCTGGCATTTTGCATCTCTCTCGATGGCCTTCCTCACTTTGTATTGTATATAGTTATATACATGTCTGTCCTTCCAATGAGGAAATGGACTGTGTATTCTATTCATCTGTGTATATCCACTGCTTAACTCCTGGCGTGCTGCAGTCCCTGGGATCGCAAAGAGTCAGACACGACTGAGAAACTCAATAAATATTTGTTGAACAAATGAATGAATGAATGACTTGTCCTGTGTGTCTAGGATACCCAGTCCCATCTGACTAGTTTTTTTCTTCAGCTTATAGACATTTTGAGGCCTTTCTCCTCTCGAAAAGCAAGTTTTCCTTTGATCCTCTGGCTATTATCCTATCACTGTTCTTCATTTCAAGACCAGTTATCTGAGAGGGTTATCCACACCTGCTATCTACACTCCTTCACCACCCAGCTTTACCACTCCACCAAAAGCACCCTGGTCAAGGTCACCAGTTATCTCCTGGTTGCTAAACAAAACGATAGTTTTCCATCATTATTTCATTTAACCCTTGCCTCACTTGACTTCATAAACATGCCTTCTTTCTTGAATCTCATTCTTTCCTGGGCAAACACTTTCTCCTTGGCCTTCTCCATAGACTCTTCTCCCTCGGTTAGGACAGAGATCCTGTCTCTTGTCCTCCCAACACTCTGGGAGGTCTTGTGGCCCCATTATACTCCTAACTCATTTCCTATCATTTTCTCCTACCATCTCTCCATTCCAGCTGTACCAGTCCTCCAGATGTTCTCAAATTGATCCACATTCTGGCTCAGTTGGTAAAGAATCCGTCTGCAATGCAGGAGACCCAGGTTTGATCCTTGGGTAGGAAGATCCCCTGGAGAAGGAAATGACAATCCATTCAGTATTCTTGCCTGGAAAATCCCATGATCAGAGGAGCCTGGAAGGCTCCATGGGGTCACAAAGAGTCGGAGGTGACTGAGTGACTAAGAGCCAGCCACCGCTAGCTATTGCTCTGCCTGGAGTACACTGCCTCTGGGCATTTGAGTTGCTCTGTCCCTCACCATCTTCATCCCTCTCAATGCCACCTTTTCAGAGAGGCCTTCTCTGACCTCCTTTGAAATATTGCAACCTACCTCAGCTTTATATTCCTTTCCTGCTTTACTTTCCTTTTCCTTTCCCTGCTTTCCTGCTTTATTTTTCCTCGTAGTACTTATCATCATTAAACCTGCTGTATATTTTTATTTATTTGCATATTTATTTTTGTCTGTCTCTCCCGGTGAGAATGTAAACTCCATGAGGACAATATTTGGTTGTGCCTGTTTGGTTCACTGCTGTTTTCCCAAGTTCTAGAACAGTGTTTGGCACATGGTAGATGTTCAACAAATGTTTCTGGGATGAGGGAGTGTCTCTACTCCAAACCTTTTTGTGTCTCCTATTTCACCCCTAATATCTGATCAGTCACTAAGCCCCATGACTCTTACCTTCTAAATATATCCTTAATCCCCTCTTCTCCATCTACTTTGCTTCTACTATAGCCTCTCACAGGTTTGCCAATCTGATCTCTGCACCCCCTATTCAAAGCCCTTCTGAAACTCCTTAGCATAACAGATGATCCTCATGAACTGGTCTGTCTCTCAATTTCATCTTACACTACTGCCACCTAACCCTTTAGCTGTAGAGAGCTCCTTGTCTCACACCCCTGAATCCACCATCTCTCTTGTTCTGGTGAAACAGAAATACACCTCTCCGCCTTCTTTACTTGGCCAGCTCCTAAGCAAACTTCAGACTTCTCAGTTCTGACATCATCTCTCCTAGGTGGACTCTTTAAGCTAAAGTTAAGCTGCCATGAACTTCTTGGGCTCATACACTGTAAGGCCATTGGATGTCTCTTACCTGTTGCCATAGAACCCAAATCCCTTGAAAATAGGGACTGTATCTCATTTATTTTTCTATATTCAGCATAATGTACAGAACCTGACACGTGGTAGATGGTCGATAAATATTGGTTCAGTTCAGTTGCTCAGTCGTGTCTGACTCTTTGAGACCCCATGAATCGCAGCACGCCAGGCCTCCCTGTCCATCACCAACTCCCAGAGATTACTCANTGGGGGGGGGTGGGAAGGACGGGGGTGGGGTGTACCGACCGGCTCGTGATTCAACAGCTGGTTCCTTATTCCTCAAACGTGGTTCTGCTTGGTTTCCCTCAGCCGCCCAAAGCTGGGGGCCAGACGTCTGATTTCGGGTAGATGTCCTCAGGTGCAGCAGGTGCCACTGCTGGGGCTATTTCTTGGCTGTCTAAAATGGATGTGACTTTTTGAGCGGGGAGCGACAAGTCTGTGTGGTGAAATCCCCACGTCTCTTCCCCATCAAGGCAGATTTGTTTTGTTTTGTTTTTTTCCCCAACCTTCAGCAAAGGTATCTGCGCTCCTAAAACAACAGGAATGTTGCACTGGCCTTCAGCCAGCGGAGGCTCAGCGAGCAGGATAAAATTTCAGAGCAGATTTACGGGAAGTTGCCGGTGTTGGGAGTAAAAATCTGGTTTGGTGAGTTTAAGGGAAGGGAGTAGACGAGAGACAACCTTGCTACTGTGAGGCGAACGGCCTCGGAAGGGGGAGGGCAGAAGCGGGAGGAGGGAACAGGGAAGAGCCGAAGCCGAGGCTCGAGCGCTCCCCGCGCGCAGCGCCGGACGCACGCAGGGCTCGCGGGGCCGCTGGTCTCCCCCGGGTGCGGGTCCGGCGCCGCTCTGCCAGGGGAACTCGCCGCGCTTTCGAATTCTCGCTCCCGCCAGGAATTTAGCCCCGAGAGAACTGCCTTCTGGTTATCGCGCCGGCTTCTCACTTTGGAATGTGCAGTTGGGACAGTGAGAAGTCGGGGCTCCGGGAGTTGTCCTCGGAGAGTTTCTCTCCTGCGGGTTTCCAAGGTTAAGAGATTCTGACAAACTGGAATTCCCAGAGCCTGAGAGTGAAGCCTGAAACGTTCTGTGGCTTTAAGCGGCGCGGTAGGGAGTCGCTGGACACTCCTTATTTTGGTTTTACATTAAAAAGAGGGAGGCCGAGATGTTGTAGGTTACTTCCCAGCTGTGTCAGTCGTTACCGCGCTCTGAATGGTGTTATTTTCAGAAGTGGGCGACTGCAAATACATCACAAAGGTAAGGTCGTTTTTGGCAATCTTTCTAACTACTGTCCCTTAATCTTACCTGTGGGTCCAGATTTTGAAATTTTGTTTTCCTCTCCCTTTCGACCTTATCTCCCCTTGTTCTACCGTCCCACTTCCGACTCTGGCATATTTAATGGGAANACTGCAAATACATCACAAAGGTAAGGTCGTTTTTGGCAATCTTTCTAACTACTGTCCCTTAATCTTACCTGTGGGTCCAGATTTTGAAATTTTGTTTTCCTCTCCCTTTCGACCTTATCTCCCCTTGTTCTACCGTCCCACTTCCGACTCTGGCATATTTAATGGGAAAGAAATAGTCTATAATAAGCCTTTAAAAGCGTCAGCTTCTGGAAAAGCAGAAAATTATATACAGTCAGCCCCATCGTTTCCTCTGGTGATGAAACCTTTTCCATACAATAAACAGTTTTCTCCCCCGCTGTTGAAAGCGTATGATTGGGCTGTCCAGAGGCACAGGTGACTTTTTAGACTCAGATTATTAAAGTGAAATTGAGAAAACTTTTATGACAGGCATCTCACAGTGGGTGGTAAGAAGGGGAGGGTTACTGGGGGATGTGTGTTGGGGGAGGATACAAGGGGAATATCTTCTTGGAGTCATTTACCTCCCAAGGTAACACTGAGCACAGGCTTAGTTGTTTAAAGTTAAAAATTCAATCTGTATAAAAGTCTAGGGCTGATGAACTATGACAGCTGACAAATCCGCCACTGGATATTTAAGAAATCAGATAAAATAAATGAAGTGGAATTTTTCAAATAGTGATTCATTTTTTAGTAAGATAAAAGTTCATCTACTCTTGGGTACTGTCCCAAAGCATTTGAGGATGTGTCTTCTTTCTTGTGGCTTCTCTGAGATTGTGTCCTCAAGGTACTTGACTCACAGGCCATGCTGATTTTTGCCATACTGATTTGTACTGTTACTGATGTAGCACATTCTAATGGCTCACCCAGTGTTCTTTAGTATGAATATAGATTAGAAATCTTGTTCTTTAAAACTTGTTGTGCTAGAGTCACAAGAATTTTTTCGGGCAGAGAAAAGCATAAATGTGAAGAGGTTGCCACAGATTTAAGCACAGTTGCAATTTAGATCAAGTGCATTTGAGAGTTGTAGGTGCCTATTCTAAAAGGTTAAGAAGGCAATGGCACCCTACTCCAGTACTCTTGCCTGGAAAATCCCATGGACAGAGGAGCCTGGTAGGCTGCAGTCCATGGGGTCGCTAAGAGTCGGACACGACTGAGCAGCTTCACTTTCACTCTTCACTGTCATGCATTGGAGAAGGCAGTGGCAACCCACTCCAGTATTCTTGCCTGGAGAATCCCAGGGACAGGGGAGCCTGGTGAGCTGTTGTCTATGGGGTCGCACAGAGTCGGACATGACTGAAGCGACTTAGCAATAGCAGCAGCATTCTAAAAGGTTAAAGATTTTCAACAGCGTAAAACACAGTCTCTAGACAAAGACAAAAACCCAATCAAGGCAATGAGATAGCATTTTGCAGGATTTTGTATTGCTGTTTGGCATGGCTCAGATGGTAGAGTCTGTCTGTAATGCAGGAGACCCAGGTTCGATTCCTGGGTCAGAAAGATCCCCTAGAGAAGAGAATGGCTACCCACTCCGATATTCTTGCCTGGAGAATTCAGTGGTCAGAGGAGCGTGGTGGACTCTTAAACAATAATGCTTGTCGGACTGATGATCTGAAATCTTGGAGGGAAACAAAACTAACCCAGTCCAAAATGGAAACAGGAGGAAGAAAAGAAAGGAATTTGGGTTTTCATATCCTTTCTTGTCTACCTTACCCTTCACCTTGTTCTGATAAACCGTTTTGGCCTCTTTGACTTAACTACTGCACAGAGGGAGAATCAGAAGTCTGCCCAGTGTTGTTATTTCAATATTTGTTAAAGGAAGAAATAAACTGACAAAAACCAAACTCCTAGTCTGACTCTGTCACGCTTCTTTACCTGACAAGGCTACATTTAAATTCATCTGCTCAAGGGTGTTTTGTGAACAGATGCCAAAAATGAATCAAGTTTTGAAGATTCTTTATCTTTTTCTTGGGTTTTGAGTTTTCAGAAGCTTGTAAGATTGAAAATTTGGCGTCATCACTTTACTCCAATCTCTATAGTCTTAATTGTCAGCGTATTTTTGATTCCTACCTGTGCTGCTGTAGACTAAATTTTGCCAGCTGGTGACACTGAGGATGAAATCAAGATAGCAAGGAAACTATGTGCTTCGGGACATGTGTCCTCATACTTGCTCTGACTAGTGTTTAGGATGACTCTCATTTTTTTTTTTCCTCACATGATAAGAGCATTCAGATTAGACTGTTCTCTGGTTTACTAGTAACAAAACCTGTTCTCAGTAATTTAAACAAAGATTAGAAGATTGAAGCCGATAAAATAATTTTCTTACAAAACGAACTTGCTTTCCAAATTCTACTCTTGATCTGACAATTAAAAAATCTATCATGTCCCGATTGATTGAGCTTTGACTGCTAGAGGGAAGTATTTGCCTATTTCAGACAGGTTTCCACCTCTACATTTCAATTCCCTTCTGGTTTTTCAGCACTGGATACAGGAGTGCAAGTGGGGGGAGGGAGATCTCCTCAAAGTTGGCCTGAGGTTCAAGTGAAACTCTGATCTGGTTTTCCCAGAGGATGCATAATCCTAGAAAAAAACTTGCTCTGAGGCGGGCTTAAGTGTGGGATTCTTACGACTTAGCTAAAGGATAGATTTTGTAAGAACCTGGGGTTTGTGTGCCAAACGTTTGTGAAGTTACATTGAATGCATAAATACAGTTTAAAAAAATGTTTATCAGAATGGTTCCAAGTTAAAGGTTATATTGGAACGCTTCAGCCATTGGCCCGATTAAAAGATGTATTTTTCCTCTTGGGAGCAATCTCTGTGTCTTATGATGATGTTGATTTTCTGATTTAATATTGTGAGAAGTGTGTGTCAGTCCAGACAGCCACCTGCTCAGGGTCATTGCTTCAAAGAACAACTAGAAAAGGACTGTCAATAATGGCAATGCAGGGATGACTTGGGTTATGAGTTAGAAGGCTTTTAGAAACTCCCGAGAAGAATAGCATAGCAGTGATAATATGCGATTGTTCAGCTGCCACCTCAAGTTGTTAGAAACCTCTCATACTGGGATTTAGGGGGAAATGGCATCCTGCCACTTGTTGTGTGTGGTCCTGAATCATCTTGTCAGTAAAAGACTCCTGAAATGGTCTGAGCTTGCGTTCTGATGGTTTCTGCCTCTTTATAGTTGCATCTCCTTCTGCTCTGTCAGCATCTGTATGGGGAGAGGGCTCAGAGGGAAAGGATGTCTTTCCCCCAAGTCAGTGTACCCACCTCTTTCCAGAATCTCTCTTTTTGCCCTGAGAAGTGGGCGAGGAAGGAATTTTCCAGCGGAAGTAGAAGGGTACTGAGTGTCTGCAGGAATAAATGGCCAAGACACAAGTGAGCTCCAAACCCCTAAAATAATGTGAGATTTAATGCCCTCCAACTATTGCAGGTGAACTCAACTGGAGGAATCTGAGGCTCACCCCCGCCCCCACTTTTGTAATTCAAATGCCCCTAGTGCTCTGCAATAGATGGCTCATTTGAATGAGTTCAAGATGTTGTCTCTAGGTACAGCCCAAAGTAAACTGATTACAAAAGGCACAGGCCCTTCACTCCATTCTGGCTTTCATCTACTTTCTGCAGTGGTTTAAAGGACACCTGAAAAGAAAAAAACAAAACCCCACAGCTTAGTTTATGTAATTTAGGTATATAATATGAGCATTCTTTTTCACTGTAAATATGGAGATTTTGTCATCTTAGGCAGTTAGTTTACGCTGAAGTGATTTGTGGGAGTGTTTAGATATAAACAGTTTATACATCTGTGAAATACAAAACAACTGAGACTATAGTAGAAATTCTTGACTGTAGTTTGTAGTTTCTCTTTTTGGTAAACCCTACCAGGTTTTAAAGAGTGGGATCGTTTTAGAAATCAAAACAACAATCTCTACCTTTCTGAAGGCCGCTGAAGAGAGATGACACCAGAAGACAAAGCGCTGGTATAGCCCTGAAAACGCTTTGTGATTTTGAGGAGATATCAGTCCTTTGGTCTCAGCAGATTCTCAGCAGTGCAGAAATGTCATTTACATTAGTCAAGAAGACAACCGCTGGCCTCAAATCATGATATTTGTCTTGGGGAATATTATGTTTGTAGCTCTTGAGAACATAACGTCCCAATGCCAAGACCATAGTTGGTGGGTGTATGTTGATGAAAGGGAATTTGCTGACAGTGTTTGCTTCCTGATTGTGCTTTGCTTTGGCTAATAGTCAATTTTGATCATATTCCTTGAGTTTCTATACTGGGGGCAAAAAACCAACCGGATTGTAAAAGCAATGGATAATCCACACGTGGATGGGCAAGAGTTAATTATACATACCAATGGGCAATGGGTGGATGTACAGTGAATGTGGGGCATTGTGTAGCTGAAACAGAAACAAGACACCTCTACCTGACCAAGGAAATGCCAACCTATGAAAATTATAATAAAAAGTATTCACCTTTCAGAGCACCGAGTCTTCAATCATTTTTGTAAAGCAGTATCTATCATGCCAAAAGAGAACAAAAGAAGTACTTAGTAAAGTGAGGAAGATTTTTTTCCGGTGTTAATTTTTTAGATCAGTTTGATTGCCATTCCGAAAATGTGTATTTGGGCCTTTTGAGGTCAGGTAAAATATTCATGTGTCCGAAAGTGGGGTTCCATGTCCGTGATGATGATAGCACTGTGCCTTTTGAAAAGACGGCTTAAATAATATTTCTCTTTGTTTGCTGCCATTTATTTTCAAAAATAATAACATGGTTCTCGGTACACCAAGCCCTTGCCAAGATTAGGCCCATCTTCTTAGTAGCTGTCTCAAGACAAAGTTGCCTTTGTGTAACTACAACTGGGAGAATTTGGTGACACGGAAAACTCAGTGGGGCACTGCAGCTTATTATTAACAGAAAATTCAATGGCCTGATCCATTTTTTGTTGTTATTGTTGTTGTTTTTATTCTACCAGCTAATAGTCATGATATATTTCTATGTGCAGTTGACCTTACTCTTTTCCCTGGGAAGAATGCAGTGGTTGACAATTTACCTTGGAATTTAATTAGATTATAAAAGGCAAAAGCTGCAGCATGATGACGCAGAGAAGATCTCAGCTCTTTGGGCTAGTTTGTTCTCAGGGCGTGAGCCCAGGCGCTCAGTCGTGTCTGACTCTTTGCGACCCTATGGACCGTAGCCCACCAGGATCCTTTGTCCATGGGATTCTCCAGGCAAGAATACTCGAGTGGGTTGCCATGCCCTCCTCCAGAGGATCCTCCCAACCCAGGGATCCAACTCAGATCTTCCTCATTGCAGGCAGATTCTTTACCATCTGAACCAAATTTGGTCAAGTGGAGAGAAAGAAGGAGTGGTTAGCCCGCATGAAAATGACAGTCTGTGGGGAAAGGATGACCATTCACATTAAATTCAAACTCCATGGAGAAATGGCTAAGAATACAGTCTACCTTGGTTCAAATCCTAGCTTGGCCACGTATGGACTACCTGATCTCTCCATGACTCAGTTTCCTTAGCTCTAAAATGCCTATCTCACAGAGTTATTACAAGGATTAAATAAATCAATCTATTTTATAAAGAGGGCTCAGAACAGGACCTGGCATGCAGTCAGCCTGATATGGTACATTGTTCACCTGTTATATATCATTTTAGGATGCCTTTCTGTGTTTGAATTCTTCTCATCTCACTACTCTACTCTTCTGGTGATGGTAATCTAGGATTCTCTTCTTAAGATCACTCCTTTTGACCAAATGCCATTGCCATTATAGGCAGGCACTATTTTTTTGCAAGTTTCTTTTGGTCTTTGTAACTTAGTTGTTGAAAGAAACTAACTTAGAATCATTAACATGCCTTTTTCTTTCCTCTCTATGTATGATGATCAACTGTATGATGTTTTATTAGAAGCAAAAAGAATGATGCTATGATATCTGTTAAGTGAGAGACTGCCAAATGTTCTGCTGAAAACAGTATAAGTCTGGAAATGGCTAATGCAAAGTAGAAATACTCCGTGTAAAAGACCTTAATACAGCAAACTTAAGTAGTTCCTATTATAACTTCTGCTGGTTAGTGTTAACAGGTCATATTCATAATCAGAGTATGAGACTTTCTCAGAACTGCCAGTGTCTTATCTGTGCACTTCTCATGGCATTTTATATCATTTGATACTTTTTGTACATATACTGTTTTCCCCTGCCAAACAGACATTAAGTTCCTTGGAGGCAGGATTTGTGTCTAAATAATATTTGCATCCTTCAATGTCCCTAGTTTATAGTTAAGTGCTCAATAAATAAGAATTTCTTTGCCCAAATTCATTACCATCTAAAATGACAGCTTTTTTTTTTTTTTTTCCATTTCATGGGCATGTATTATGAATCATATTTATTTGGATGACCTCTATTTTTCCACAAGCATTTTAGCAAAAATTGTTGGATAGAGAAAATATGATGGAGTAGTGAACTCAGAAAGCAACCAGAATGGAAGCTTTATCCACAGCCAAGCTTCTGAAAGCATGTCTGGATGGGGAAGGGAGGAGCTGAATTGTTGCACTGCTTAGGTGCCCATCACATTGGCAAACACTTAAATGTTTATACCTCTTTTTTTCTGCTCTTTAACAGCCTTTAGAAGGCCCAGACTTGTTACTAGGTAACAATGAGAAGGGGAAAATGTATTTTCTCAAATTACAAGGAATTTATTAGATAATTATCAGGAAAAAGTGCATTTTCTCAAAATTAGGGAGAGTGAACAGAGATCCACCGAGGAAGAACAATATTGAGGGAGTGCACAGCTCTGTGAGCCCGGGTGGTTGGTGTTTCTGGTATGGCTGTTGTTGTACTCTTAGCTAAGCAGAAGGAGGGCAAGTGGTGAAGACTTGTGTTCAGAGAATTGCCTCCAGTGAAATCCTATTTTCAGGGCAAAGGGAATCCAATAACAAGCTAGCTGGTGCAAACAATAGTTTGTCCTAGGTACCTCCTTTGCTCTTTGCCCTATATTGTGGGTTCCAGGATCCACCTCAGGTTATTTAGATGTGCCAGTGAGTAAGCAGAAACTACTACTCACTACTAAGGAGCCCTGGAATTTGTGCTGCAGTGGCTTGATATTCACAGTCACTCCCAACCCTGGGAAGGCAGGCATCTTCGAATATTCACCCAGCACTCTTCCCAGAGTGGGACCTAGGAGTCACTCCCCCAGTGGGAAGTGTATGAGCCACACAGACCCTGAATCAAATGGTGACACCTGTGTTCTCACACATCCTACTAAGGTGTGAAAGGTCTTGTCTTTTTCCCGTTGGCTAAAGTTAATCAATGAAGTTGTCAGTGGAACGGCAGAATCTGCTTTTCTCTTCTCCCTGCTTCCACCTTTGCCCTGATCCCATACGCTTGGTATTTGACACAGTATCCAGAGTGACTCATAAAACAGTCAGATCATGTTATTTCCTGGCTGAAAACTTTCCAGAGCTCCTCCATCTCCCTCAAAAGCCAACGAGGCGCTGTATTTCTAGTCCCATTACCTCTTTTTCTTTTGGCCACACCGCAGAGCATGTGGGGTTTTCTTTCCCTGACCAGGGACTGAACCCATGCCCCTAGCATTGGAAGCATGGAGTCTTATCCACTGGAATGTCAGGAAAGTCCGTTTTACCTCTTAAATCTCATCTCCTATCAGTCACCCCATTATCGCTTTGCTTTAGCCACAGCTTCATGCCTCCATGGCCTTTGCACTCGCTACTCTCCCTGAACTGTCTTCCCCAAATACATACAAGCTCCACTTTTCCACCTCCTTCACATCTTTATTCTTCCTCCCTTTGTGGAAGGGCAGCAATTCCTCCTTCCTGTTGGCACTCCCTCTCCTTACCCTGCTCTATTTTAAATACTGTACTTTTTAGCATATTTTATGATTGTGTGGCTTATTGTTTGTCTGTTCCCTACTAGAACATCTGCGTCATTTATTGATGTTTGTCAAGCATCTTAGAGCAGAGTCTGCCACAGAGTATGTGTGTGCTCAGTTGCACTCGACTCTTTGCAACCCCATGGACTGTAGCCCGTCAGGTTCCTTTGGCCATGGGAGTATCCAGGCAAGAATACTAGAGCGGGTTGCCATTTCCTCCTCCAGGAGATCGTTTTGACCCAGGGACTGAACCCTTGTCTCCTGTATCTCCTGCATTGGCAGGTGGATTCTTTGCCACTGAGCCACCTGGGAAGCCCCTGCCACAGAGTAGGTAATCCATAAATATTTGTCAAATAAAGTGAATAAAGCACAGACTCTTACACAGCACAAGTACAACTGAAAGTGTAGTACTTACTTGTGTGTTCTACTCAAAATATAACTACAAGCACGTCTTTCTGAATAAGCATGCTTTTTTCCCCCCAGACCTCTCCTATTAAGCTACTGAATCTTCTCTGGTTTCTCTGGTTTCATTATTTTCTGTGCCACCATGAGTCCTTGATAGAGGCCAGTGACTAACAAGCAAGGCAGAGCTAAGTGTGGGAATGGCGCAATCATTTCAGCACTTCTGTTTCCAAATCAAAGCCTAGTCTTTGGCAATTTTTTTGTGATCTCCATCTAAATCATACAGCTCTGTTTTGAACCAGTCTTGTGAATTGCGTGCCCTACAGATAATTACACTTAACTAACTCATGTTACTATATTGTTTATCACTTCTTCTATTGTCATTTAATTATAATTAATGATTGCTCTGAAAGTAACTGTCAAGACAACTTGCACTTTTTTTTTTTTTTTTTTAAGCTGTCTCTCCAGACCTTTGAGATTTTGCCAAATGTCAGCTGTGGCTACAGGATTCCATCTCAATTCTTTTCTCAATTGCAGGGCTCAGTTAAGTATTTCCCCTTGACCTGGCATGAGATGAGTGCTAGTGTCATTGTCTGAGTTGTTAATATCTCTCCAGAACCTTTTACAAAATTCTGATCTTGCGTTTACTGAGTGGCACAACACTCTCCGATCTGTCATACTGGTTTGCTAGTCCCTGCCTTATTCCCTCCCTCTGCACGATTTTCCTTGGTTAGATAAAACTGCATTTCTTGGTGCTTGGAGGTGCAGCTTCCTCTGTGTGTCCTCCTGTTAGTTTTAGATTTGTAACTCTGTAAAGAACTTCCCCGATGGCTGGTGGGATCCTGCGGCTACTGGGTTCGTGGGCCCTAGAAGGGTCTTTGTTGTTGTTGTTGTGCCACGCGGCATGTGGGAGCTTAGTTTCTTGATCAGGGATTGAACCCATGTCCCCTGAATTGGAAGCTCAGCGTCTTATCTGCTGGATCACCAGGTTAAGTCCCTAGAAGTGGTCTTGAAGATGAGTGTACACTCCAGGAAGGTTCTTTGCAGTTAAAAAGCAGGAATTCCTTGGTGGTCTAGTGGTTAGGGTCCCGGTGCTTCCACTGCGGGGGGCCTGGATTCCATCCCTAATCTGGGAACTAAGATCCCACAAGCCGCATGGCACAACCAAAAACAAACAAATAGTATGTAAATTCTGCTGAAGGTACGTGAAGATCGTGGATTTAGTTATTTTTGACTGTTGTTGATCATGGCTTGTGGCTGATTTACAATTATCCGGATATTTTTCTTTTCTAAATTGATTTGGAAACTGTCGTCATAACTGATAGTAAAATGGACAATTCAAGAAATTTTTAAAAATCCTGAATAATCAGCTAATATTTCTAGGACTTTCTGCAAATCATTGTATTACTTATCATATGTACCGAATGGGACATTAAGAATGAGTAGCACGTAAATGTTCAGTTAGATCTGTGTTTAAGAATATATTGGGCCTCCCTGGTGGCTCAGATGGTAAAGAATCTGCCTGCAATTCAGGAGACCTGGGTTTGATCCCTGGGTTGGGAAGATCCTCTGGAGAAGAGAATGGCTATCCTCTCCAGTATTCTTGCCTGGAGAAATCCATGGACAGAGGAGCCTAGCGGGTTACAGTCCATGGGATCACAAAGAGTTGGACACGACTGAGCAACTTTTTTTTTTAAACAATATACTATGTAGGTGGAGCTAGTGGTAATTCTTTATGAATTAGAAAAATTTATCAAAATATAGACCTAGTTAATAGGTATACTTGAAAAAAAAAAAGATGAATATGGAATACTTGGCAGGCAGATTCTTTACCACTGAGCCATCGGGAAAGCTGAATGTGGATTAAACGGGTTTAAAGCAGACTTTGAAAAAACCTATTTTCCTTATGTAGACACAGACTCAGCTGTTATTTATTGAGTAGCTGCTATGTGCCAGATGCCGGGTACTAGGTGTGCAGCGGAGAGCAAAAGTTCTCTGTCCTCATGGGGCTTTCTTTAGGGGTGGAGATGGGATTCAGTGCTCTGAAGGAACTGAGGGGTACTGGACAATAGAAGATGGGACTCTTAGCTGGAGTGGCCTGAGAAGGCTGCCCCTGAGATGTGATGTGGTGCTAAAGGTATAGCATTTATGCAGTTCCTAAGGCTGGAGGAAGCTGGGCATGCTGAAGGACTTAGAGGAGGCCAGTGTTGCCCCCGTGCTGGGAGCAAGGAGCAGGGAGGCACAGGTAAGGTTGTGGGACTAACTGAGTCCTAGAGCATGTAGGCCCTTCAACCTCAGAAGAGTTTGTTGCCCCAATTTCAATGGAAAGCCATGAAAAAAGGACTTACTCTTAGGTAAAAACTGAATTGGAGGGAGGCTGTCATGGCAGACAGATACGATTCCTTTTTGGAAGGGGGCAGTGGAAGTGGAGTCATGCTGGTCAGCTGGGCGCCGTTTCTTCTGTGCTCTCTCCTGCCTTTTTTTACAGCCTCAGTTCAGCTGTGGTAGCGGTTTCGCCAGTGACTTGAAGACATAGCAAGACTTACTGATGGCCTGGATGTAGGGGTGAGGGAAAGAATGAGGATTCTAGCTAAGGTTACTGGGTTCGATGTGAGGGACTGAAGGAGAACAGGTTCAAGGGGAGCTGGGGAAACCAGGAGCTCAGTTTGGGGAATGTTTACTGAGATGCCTGTTAAACACCCCAAGGAGATGTTTCCCTTTTTTATCCAGCACTTGTAGCAAGAGTGAGAGGCATTTATTTTAGGCAACTATTCTGGATTTCATTATTTCTTTTTATCACTGTGTCCAAATTAACAAATATAGATAAAGTTTGTAACCTTTATATCACACATAACTAAACAGTATAATAACAATAAATGAGCTATCCACAGTGTATAAGACACTGTAATTCGGGCATGGGTTAGGGTGGGTTAATGTTGAAAAATTTTAAATATAGTTTCAGCCATTAAGAATTGTCTAGTTCAAATTAATCCTATATATATTTAATATTTCAGTATCATATGTTTGATATTTGCATTATATATTTAACATATTGATATGCTGCTGCTGCTGCTACTGCTAAGTCACTTCAGTCATGTCTGACTCTGTGCGACACTATGGACAGCAGCCCACCAGGCTCCTCTGTCCACGGGACAAGAATTCTCTAGGCAAGAATACTGGAGTGGGTTGCCATTTCCTCCTCCAGTTGATATGCTACTATATTATAAATATGAATATGCTAAGAATTAAATATTATATTTAATATATTTAGTATAGAAGATATATTTAATATATATTGAATTTATATTAAATAGCATATTTAATATTGAAAAAGTAAGTGTAGATCATCCATGAACAAAGACTCATTCTGTATTATAAAAGATGAAAATATTACAACATGAAGTTCAGTGGATTTCCTTGTGAGGTTCAACCACTTTTAGAGGCATGCAAATTCATGCTGTAAATATTGGCACATACAAATGGATCCATTTAGGACATGCAAATGTATTTCTTGTCTCTTCTTTACCTAACTTGACGAAGGGTCCATAGCACTGCTGCCTAGCAAGTGGGTGGACACTGGAAGCCAGCACGGACACACTTTAAACTACATTGTGAAAGGCTGATTTACATCTCTAGCAGATCCATTTCTTGAGCTTCTAGAGCAAGCGCTTGGAAATCCGACGACAAATAAGACATGAGGCTTTGGAGCTAGGAGGGCTGGAAGCTATATCTGTACCACCACTGCAAGCACTCCTCCCCTACCAGTGTTTCTTCTAAAAAGAAGAAGATTGATCTTATATTTCCAAGTCTGTAGAAATAAAACACTATATTGTCTGAAGCAATAGAAAACTCTAGTCCAAAAAAGAGATGTTGTAGAAAGTCATAAACCATTACATTTGGGTGGAGGTAGGAGAGGAGGTTACAATGGACAATGTTTTGCAATCACAGCTATAGAAACTGTCAGCGGCTGCAGCTTTTCATTCTGGTTTGTCAACACCAGTGGTGCCCATGAGGTGTAATAAAATTTATTGTTGCTTAATTGGGACAAATGGTGTGGTTTTTGGTTTTGCATCAGATGGGTCACTGCTCAAAAGGATATGTAGTATCTGAAGATTTCACATTTATTTCAGTTTTGTTTTTAATAAGGAAAATACTTTGATGGCAATTATATATGTGTGTACCTACAGTAATCAATGATAGAAAGAAGAGTCTTGTACTTGAGTAATTGCTTAACAGCTATCTGTAACTAAATATTTGAAGTTGAAAGTTAAAAACAGAAAATAATAATGGCTAAAAATAATAGCTGACATTAAGGAGTGCCTACTGTAATGCCAGGCTTGATTTTATTTAATCAGCAGAATCAACTGTAAGAATTAGGTCCTACTATTATCCTCATCTGGGCTTCCCTAGTGGCTCAGATGGTAAAGAATCTACCTGCAGTGCGGGAGATCTGGGTTCATTCTCTAGGTTGGGAAGGTTCCCTGGAGGAAGGCATGGCATCCCACTCCAATATTCTTGCCTGGAGAATACCCATGGACAGAGGAGCCTGGCGGTCTACAGTTCATAGGGTCACAAAGAGTCGGACACAACTGAGCAATTAAGTGGGCAAGGTGGTTCTAGACCAGTGGTTCTCCACTGCAGGAGATTGTTGTCCAGGGGACATTTGGCAAATGTCTGGAGACATTATTGGTTGTCACAGTCTGGGAGGGGTGGAACACTTCTGGCATCTCTGGAAGGGGCCAAGGATGCGTCTAAACATCCTGATGCGCACAGGAGAGCCCCTTACAATAAAGAATTATCTGACCCAAAAGTCAGTAGTGCTAAGATTTGGAAACCCTGTTCTAGGTGAGTCTTTACTCTCTACAACCACTACAGTCTGTACAACAAGTAGCGTTCTTGCCTTTATTATTATTTTTTATTTATTTATTTATTTATATTTGTGGCTATGCTGGGTCAATGTTGCTGTGCAAGGGCTTTCTCTAGTTATGGCTGGTGAGGGCTACTCGAGTTGCAGGGTGCTGGGTTCTCCATGAAGTGGCTTCTCTTGTTGCAGAGCACGGACTCTAGGCTCCCAGGCTTCAGTAGTTGCAGCTCTCAGGCTCCAGAGCTTGGTGCCAGTAGTTGTGGTGCATGAGTCGCCCCGAGGCATGTGGGATTCTCTCAGACCAGGGATCAAACCTGTGTGCCCAGTATTGGCAGGCGGATTCTTTACCATTGGACCACCAGGGGAGTTTCTCATGTATTTTGCTGACATTTTCCTCTGAAGAAACTTTTTGGTCAGTATGTGATGTCCTGTAGATTTAGGGGAAAAGGATAAATGCATTTAGGTTTGCAGTTGTTCCTGGCTGAAGGAAGCTTAGTTTTTAACTAGCTTCCATAAGAAATTAATTACAATCAAAGAACATCTTTTTGTGTTATGGTAGGTCAGGTCATTTAAGGTCCCAAAAGCTCTACAAATACCCTGTTAGATCAGGGCCTTTGTTCCTGCCTTTAGCAGACTTCATAGGATATATTATGTATGGTGTAATTCGTGAATTTCTAGTTACACTCTTTGAATGTCAGATTCAAACCCTAGATACCATTATCCAACACTCCACATATTATGGATTCATGATCAGTGAATGCTCTCAAATTCCAGGGACCTTATCTCCATTTCCCTCCTTTTACCTTTAAGATCAACTGGCTCAACCATTCCCTTCTCCAGGGGATCTTCCTGACCCAGGGATCAAACCTAGGTCTCCTGTATTGGAGGCAGATTCTTTACCATCTGAGCCACCAGTGAAGCCCCTACAATTTACTATGTTGTGTTAAAGAAGTGCTTACTTTTCTTCCCCCTAAAGCTAACTTGCAGGCTTCTCAAGGTAGCGTATTTACCTGCATGTGGCTCTCTTGACCGACCCTTCATGCTTTTGACATGAGTCCTTTTCTTTCTCAGTCTTCATCTTTCTGTTCTGAAGAGGCATGTGTCCTATCAGTTCAGTTCAGTCTCTCAGTCATATTCGACTCTTTGCGACCCCATGGACTGCAGCACACCAGGCCTCCCTGGTCCATCACCAACTCCCAGAGTTTACTTAAACTCATTCCATTGAGTCAGTGATGCCATCCAGCCATCTCATCCTTGGTCATCCCCTTCTCCCACCTTCAATCTTTCCCAGCATCAGGGTCCTTTCAAATGAGTCAGTTCTTTGCATCAGGTGGCCAGAGTATTGGAGTTTCAGCTTCAGCATCATTCCTTTCAATGAATATCCAGGACTGATTTCCTTTAGGATGGACTGGTTGGGTCTCCTTGCAGTCCAAGAGACTCTCAAGAGTCTTCTCCAACACCACAGTTCAAAAGCATCAATTCTTCGGCGCTCAGCTTTCTTTATAGTCCAACTCTCATATCCATACGTGACTACTGGGAAAACCATAGCTTTGACTAGACAGACCTTTGTTGGTAAAGTAATGCTTTTCAATATGCTGTCTAGGTTGGTCACAACTTTTCTTCCAAGGAACAAGCATCTTTAATTTCATGGCTGTAGTCATAATCTGGAGTGATTTTGGAGCCCCCCAAAATAAAGTATCTCACTGTTTCCATTGTTTCGCCATCTATTTGCCATGAAGTGATGTGACCAGATGCCATGATCTTACTTTTCTGAACGCTTGATTATTTTCATTGTTCCTCTCGCGGCACTGGAAATGTAGATATATACATCTATGATATTTTTGTTATGATGGAAGGTGGTCCCAGTTAACCTAAGATGATCTGTGGTCTTGCCCAAGAATCAACGCTTTCAAGTTTGCTTCCAAAACTCTTCTTCAAAATTCTATGTGATTTGCTGGCCTTTCTAGTAGTAATAACTTCAGCCATTTATTCATGGAGTAAAAGGTTCTATGTCAGTCATTAAAGATACAAAATGGATAAGAAACACTCTCAGTACTCTCAGTTTTTTTTTATTATTACTCATTTGGTTGTGCTGGAACTTAGTTGTTGCATTTGGGATCTTTCAGTCTTCATTCACTGTGGTGTGCAGGATCTTTTAGCTGCAGCATGTGGGATCTAGTTCCCTGACCAGGGATCGAATCTGGTTCCCCCACTTTGTGATAGAGGTATTTATTTATGTGTCCATTGATTCACTGAAAACCATTTGTTTTGTGTACATTTATTGTGTCTATTAACATTTGTGTCAAATACATTTATCTTCTAGAAATAAAAACAGATATGATTTAAAGGAGCTTGTAGGCTAGTACAGACAGACTGACAACATTAAAAATGAGTGCTGTGGAATCTCCTAGATGCTGTTAGGGATCAGTAGCATCAGTTTAACCTGAGGAGGTGTATGCGGGGAAGAGGGAACCTTAGGAAACTCCTCATAAAGATGAGACCTTTAATATACTTAACGTTTACATGAAAGTGAAAGTGAAGTCGCTCAGTCGTGTCTGACTTTTTGCAACCCCATTGACTGTAGCCTATCAGGCTCCTCCGTCCATGGGATTTTCCAGGCAAGAGTGCTGGAGTGGATTGCCATTTCCTTCTCCAGGGGATCTTCCTGACCCAGGAATAGAACCCGGGTCTCCCGCATGGCAGGCAGATGCTTTACCATCTGAGCCACCAGGGAATAGCATGTGTTAAATGCCTGGTCCTATCCTAAGCACTTTACAAAGATGAACTCAATTTAATTCACTTAAAAACACTATGAGGTACATACAATTATTATCTCCATTTTACAGACTGGAAGACTGAGCTTCAGAGAGATCCAGTAACGTGGCTAGGGTTACATTGCTTGGTAAGGGCAGAACCAGATTTCAAAGCCAGGCAGTTAGGCTCTGGAATTAGCTGTGATTCTTTTGTTTTGTTTTAGTTTATTTATTTTTAATCGAAGAATAATTGCTTTACAATACTGTGTTGGTATATGCCATACTTCAACATGAATCAGCCACAGGTATACATATGTCCCCTCCCTCTTGAACTTTCTTCCCACTTCCCACCCTATCCCACCCCTCTAGGTAGATATGATTCTTGAGTCTTGAAAGAGACTCAGAGATATGAAAAACAGGTAGTTGCCAGTTAGAGGGGGAATCCCTAACCCCAGAAAGAGATGAGGTGGGAAGAAACTTTAGAAATAGAACTTTATCTCATAGGCAAAACATGTAATTTGTAGAAAGTAAATAAAAATGGAAACTGAAAAGGAAAAATCACCTGGGTTCCTACTTGTTAAATTTTTTGTACCTTTGAATAATATGCTTGTGCTTTTTCACATCGTTGTCCTTGAACCATAAATGGAAGTCTGTATTACTTTCCTTCATGTTAGCTCACTTAATCCTTGTACTGTCCCTGAAATATGTGGGGTCTCCATTTTACAGAGGTGGACACTGATGCTTACATGGAACAGTTCACATGGAACCCGCGGTCTAACTCAGGACTTCTAAATTGATGTTCTGATTTTTTTTTTTTTTCCTATTTCACACCTACCTTCTGAAACAAAGGTGGGTATAAGAAGAGGTATGGAAATGTACCCAAACACTGTTTGGGTACACATGTTTCATGTCATCTTGTTTTTCCAACTTAGCGATGACAGCAGGGTTAGCAGACTAAGGAACGTTCATGTAAGACACTCTACTTCATTCACCACTGTCCTGCTTGCAGGATTTCTGCTACTTGTGTTTATTTCATAATATGCATTCACCCAGAGTGTGGCTTCCTTGCCAGGATCTTAGAATTGTACCTGCTTTTACTAACAACAGCTTTGGCAGGTCAATGATTATCAGAGCAGAGATTGTCATTGCTCCAACAATCTCTAAGTTCAGGATTTGCATGTTTGCTGGGCACAAACAAGCCTAGTTGACAGGAGAGAAAAAGAAATCCAAGTCTAAGCTTGTTTCAATCTTGATGGCAAAAGAAAGGGCTTTTTATGCTGTTTTGTACACAGTCTTAATACTCAACAGGGGTTGGGCCCCCGCATGGGGGCATAAGATCTTTAGTCACTGGGTTGGTACTTTAGAGCCTGGACACTTGGGGACATTAAATATTCTCTGAGTCTGCTCTTCCCGCAAATGGTAAGGTTCTGCTTACTCTATCAGCAGACATGGACCGGAGCAACTAGTGGGTACTGGTCATTCTGATAAATTCTAAGGAGTTGTTGATGAATCACCTACCCTCCCTACCTTTCAGGCTGTTTACACTCCAGTGGGGACAGCCGATGTCTCCTAGTTCAGTTCAGTTGCTCAGTTGTGTCCTATTCTTTGCAACCCCATGGACTGCAGCACACCAGGCCTCCCTGTCCATCACCAACTCCCAGAGCTTGCTCAGACTCATGTCCATTGAGTCAGTGATGCCATCCAACCATCTCATCCTCCGTGGTCCCCTTCTTCTCCTGCCTTCAGTCTTTCCCAGCATCAGGATCTTTTCCAGTGAGCCTGTATGTTTTCAAGGTTCATCTGTGTTGTAGCATATATCAATGTTTCATTCCTTTTTATAACTGAAAATATTCCATTGTATGGATATACCATATTTTGTTTATCCATTCATCAGTTGATGGACATTTGGTTTCAGCTGGAGTTTGAATAGATGGATAAGGGTTTGCAAGGGATAGAAAGGAGGGTATATTTATGGCAGATAAAACCCATCATATAAATTAACACATATGTATGTGCTGTAGTACCTGTTGAATGCCAGGCACATTTCACATCCTCATTACAACCCAGTGAGGTGGCAAATAAAGCAGAAAGACAATTTGCCCAGGTTACCAGCCTGCTACCAGCTAGGTTACCAGTAGAGAGCTGGGGACCAAATCCAGACAGTCAGGCTTTGGAGTTCACTGCTCAATCACCTAGATAAGCTGTGAAGCCAGGGTCGTGGGACAAGACAGGCCTGTTCTGGAGAACTGTCTATGGCAAGAGGGATGCACGAGAGTGAGATAAATGAGGCCAGAGACTGAGTACCCTGTACTCAACAATTGTCTTTGTGAAAGACTCATCTGACTGCATCATTCCCCTATTTTAAAACTGCCTCTAGTTCTATGTTAGTTTCCCAATGCCAGTCATTTCTTACTACCTTTATAATTTCCCCCCTATGTCTTACCTATATAAGTGTTCAATTTTTTCTTTAAATCAGCTCACTTTTGTTTTGCTGAGGGACATTTATTTAAAGTGGAACTTTATCTCCCTACATTAACCGGAAAACTACTATTTTTCTAATGCACGTTTAAATTCGCCAAACCATTAGATTAAAGTGCCTTCACTTATTAATACCACCTAAAAGCAACTTGCACACCAGTAGGATGTGTCATATTTATTGCGAAATCGAGGCTTGTAGGGTAAGGTTTGGATGCTGTATGGGCCCTTCAGAACCCTGCTCCAGTCCATGCTCCAGCCCCATTTGTGGCTGGTCACCACAGTACCCCATGGAGTTGTCACATGAAACGTGCTTCCCTTCTCCTTGGACTCATGCTTTTTCATTACAGTTTGTTGTTCTTTTCCTCTTCTCTCTCCGTTCTTTCTTATCACCAGCTCATAAAATTCCTCCCTTCTTAAGTCTTCCCATATCCTCTGGGTTCTCCAGAACTTGGCTTTAAGATGTCTTAATTTGCTGTTACTTTTTTAGCGTGTCCCTATCAGATTTGAGGTGCTTCAAGGCTGAGAACTTTACTTGTTAAATGAGTAAATGATTGATGAAGGCCAAAGAGGAAAGACCTTGATTGTGACAGTGTTATGAATGACATTTCCAAATCACAGAATGTTTTGAAACAAACATGATCCATTCTGTTTTTAACAAAACTAAGTGCGGTTTGTTGTATGAGATCAAATGAAAGAGTAAGATCCTGGAAGCAGGGAGAGGAGATATAAAATAAGCACTGATTAAAATGCAAGGTGCCTAAAAGAGGACCCACTAAACCTGAAAGTATACATGCTTTATGAGCCAGCAGTTTCACTCCCAGGTATGTTCCCAACAGAAATCTGTTACATATGTTCACCAAAAGGTAAGTTTCACAATGCCCTTAGAAGCATCATTAAAAATATCCCCAAACTGGAAGCAACCGAGATATCTGTCAATAGTGGAATGAATTTTAAAACTATGGTATATTCATTCAATAGAATACTATATACAATGAGAATGAACAACTATTACTGCATGTAAAAATGTGTTCACAGTTCACAAACCTAATTTTTAGTGAAAGAACCCTGGCTTAATAAAATATATGAGTCCCTTTTACCTAAAGTTCAAAAAGAGACATATCTGTGGAATTAGAAGTCAGGATAACTGTCAACCTTGGCTGAATGATGACTAGAAGGGGATGTAAGAGGGACCTCTAGGGTGCTGGTGACATGTGTTCGGTTTGTGAAATTCATTGAGAAATACTCTTTTAATCTGTGCATTTTCTGTACATATGAAATGCTTCAATGAAGTTTATATTTTAAAACATATGAAGAAAATAAAAGCAGTTAACAGAAAGGGTTTTTAATTTTTTAAATAATTTTATTGATTTTCAGCTGTGCTGGGTTTTCGGTGATGCACAGGCTTTTCTCTAGAGGTGAAGAGTGGGGACTACTTTTCACTGCAGTGTGCGGGCTTATTGCAGTAGCTTCTCTTGTTGCAGAGCACAGGCTCCACCATGCGGGTTCCGGTAGCTATGGCTTGTGGGCTCAGTAGTTGTGGTTCCTGGGCCCTAGAACACAGGCTCAGTAGTTGTGGCGCACAGGCTTAGTTGCTCTGAGTCGTGTGGGATCTTCCCAGACCAGGGATTGAACTCGTGTCTCCTGCATTGGCAGGCTGATTCTTTATCACGGAGCCACCAAGGAAGCCCCCAAAAAGAATTTTTTAAATTAAAACATCTTGTTCCAGAAAGAAATAAACAGCAAACTATGAAAACTAAGAAGAGAAACTAATGGTGATTCTAAGATCCTGAGCTGCTGCTCTCCGTTTTCATTCGGCTTCATTGTCTTGGAATTTATTACCTGCCATGATTTTGCTGTAAAAGTAATAACTACTAAGAAAAAGGCATTTTGTTTTACAACATATGAGCCATGCTGCTGCTACTGCTAAGTCACTTCAGTCGTGTCCGACTCTGTGCGGCCCATAGACGGCTGCCCACCAGGCTCCCCCATCCCTGGGATTCTCCAGGCAAGAACACTGGAGTGGGTTNGACAGGAGAGAAAAAGAAATCCAAGTCTAAGCTTGTTTCAATCTTGATGGCAAAAGAAAGGGCTTTTTATGCTGTTTTGTACACAGTCTTAATACTCAACAGGGGTTGGGCCCCCGCATGGGGGCATAAGATCTTTAGTCACTGGGTTGGTACTTTAGAGCCTGGACACTTGGGGACATTAAATATTCTCTGAGTCTGCTCTTCCCGCAAATGGTAAGGTTCTGCTTACTCTATCAGCAGACATGGACCGGAGCAACTAGTGGGTACTGGTCATTCTGATAAATTCTAAGGAGTTGTTGATGAATCACCTACCCTCCCTACCTTTCAGGCTGTTTACACTCCAGTGGGGACAGCCGATGTCTCCTAGTTCAGTTCAGTTGCTCAGTTGTGTCCTATTCTTTGCAACCCCATGGACTGCAGCACACCAGGCCTCCCTGTCCATCACCAACTCCCAGAGCTTGCTCAGACTCATGTCCATTGAGTCAGTGATGCCATCCAACCATCTCATCCTCCGTGGTCCCCTTCTTCTCCTGCCTTCAGTCTTTCCCAGCATCAGGATCTTTTCCAGTGAGCCTGTATGTTTTCAAGGTTCATCTGTGTTGTAGCATATATCAATGTTTCATTCCTTTTTATAACTGAAAATATTCCATTGTATGGATATACCATATTTTGTTTATCCATTCATCAGTTGATGGACATTTGGTTTCAGCTGGAGTTTGAATAGATGGATAAGGGTTTGCAAGGGATAGAAAGGAGGGTATATTTATGGCAGATAAAACCCATCATATAAATTAACACATATGTATGTGCTGTAGTACCTGTTGAATGCCAGGCACATTTCACATCCTCATTACAACCCAGTGAGGTGGCAAATAAAGCAGAAAGACAATTTGCCCAGGTTACCAGCCTGCTACCAGCTAGGTTACCAGTAGAGAGCTGGGGACCAAATCCAGACAGTCAGGCTTTGGAGTTCACTGCTCAATCACCTAGATAAGCTGTGAAGCCAGGGTCGTGGGACAAGACAGGCCTGTTCTGGAGAACTGTCTATGGCAAGAGGGATGCACGAGAGTGAGATAAATGAGGCCAGAGACTGAGTACCCTGTACTCAACAATTGTCTTTGTGAAAGACTCATCTGACTGCATCATTCCCCTATTTTAAAACTGCCTCTAGTTCTATGTTAGTTTCCCAATGCCAGTCATTTCTTACTACCTTTATAATTTCCCCCCTATGTCTTACCTATATAAGTGTTCAATTTTTTCTTTAAATCAGCTCACTTTTGTTTTGCTGAGGGACATTTATTTAAAGTGGAACTTTATCTCCCTACATTAACCGGAAAACTACTATTTTTCTAATGCACGTTTAAATTCGCCAAACCATTAGATTAAAGTGCCTTCACTTATTAATACCACCTAAAAGCAACTTGCACACCAGTAGGATGTGTCATATTTATTGCGAAATCGAGGCTTGTAGGGTAAGGTTTGGATGCTGTATGGGCCCTTCAGAACCCTGCTCCAGTCCATGCTCCAGCCCCATTTGTGGCTGGTCACCACAGTACCCCATGGAGTTGTCACATGAAACGTGCTTCCCTTCTCCTTGGACTCATGCTTTTTCATTACAGTTTGTTGTTCTTTTCCTCTTCTCTCTCCGTTCTTTCTTATCACCAGCTCATAAAATTCCTCCCTTCTTAAGTCTTCCCATATCCTCTGGGTTCTCCAGAACTTGGCTTTAAGATGTCTTAATTTGCTGTTACTTTTTTAGCGTGTCCCTATCAGATTTGAGGTGCTTCAAGGCTGAGAACTTTACTTGTTAAATGAGTAAATGATTGATGAAGGCCAAAGAGGAAAGACCTTGATTGTGACAGTGTTATGAATGACATTTCCAAATCACAGAATGTTTTGAAACAAACATGATCCATTCTGTTTTTAACAAAACTAAGTGCGGTTTGTTGTATGAGATCAAATGAAAGAGTAAGATCCTGGAAGCAGGGAGAGGAGATATAAAATAAGCACTGATTAAAATGCAAGGTGCCTAAAAGAGGACCCACTAAACCTGAAAGTATACATGCTTTATGAGCCAGCAGTTTCACTCCCAGGTATGTTCCCAACAGAAATCTGTTACATATGTTCACCAAAAGGTAAGTTTCACAATGCCCTTAGAAGCATCATTAAAAATATCCCCAAACTGGAAGCAACCGAGATATCTGTCAATAGTGGAATGAATTTTAAAACTATGGTATATTCATTCAATAGAATACTATATACAATGAGAATGAACAACTATTACTGCATGTAAAAATGTGTTCACAGTTCACAAACCTAATTTTTAGTGAAAGAACCCTGGCTTAATAAAATATATGAGTCCCTTTTACCTAAAGTTCAAAAAGAGACATATCTGTGGAATTAGAAGTCAGGATAACTGTCAACCTTGGCTGAATGATGACTAGAAGGGGATGTAAGAGGGACCTCTAGGGTGCTGGTGACATGTGTTTGGTTTGTGAAATTCATTGAGAAATACTCTTTTAATCTGTGCATTTTCTGTACATATGAAATGCTTCAATGAAGTTTATATTTTAAAACATACGAAGAAAATAAAAGCAGTTAACAGAAAGTGTTTTTAATTTTTTAAATAATTTTATTGATTTTCGGCTGTGCTGGGTTTTCGCTGATGCACAGGCTTTTCTCTAGAGGTGAAGAGTGGGGACTACTTTTCACTGCAGTGTGCAGGCTTATTGCAGTAGCTTCTCTTGTTGCAGAGCACAGGCTCCACCATGCGGGTTCCGGTAGCTATGGCTTGTGGGCTCAGTAGTTGTGGTTCCTGGGCCCTAGAACACAGGCTCAGTAGTTGTGGCGCACAGGCTTAGTTGCTCTGAGTCGTGTGGGATCTTCCCAGACCAGGGATTGAACTCGTGTCTCCTGCATTGGCAGGCTGATTCTTTATCACGGAGCCACCAAGGAAGCCCCCAAAAAGAATTTTTTAAATTAAAACATCTTGTTCCAGAAAGAAATAAACAGCAAACTATGAAAACTAAGAAGAGAAACTAATGGTGATTCTAAGATCCTGAGCTGCTGCTCTCCGTTTTCATTCGGCTTCATTGTCTTGGAATTTATTACCTGCCATGATTTTGCTGTAAAAGTAATAACTACTAAGAAAAAGGCATTTTGTTTTACAACATATGAGCCATGCTGCTGCTACTGCTAAGTCACTTCAGTCGTGTCCGACTCTGTGCGGCCCATAGACGGCTGCCCACCAGGCTCCCCCATCCCTGGGATTCTCCAGGCAAGAACACTGGAGTGGGTTGTCATTTCCTTCTCCAATGCATGAAGGTGAAAAGTGAAAGTGAAGTCACTCAGTCGTGTCCGACTCTTAGTGACCCCATGGACTGCACCCCACCAGGCTCCTCTGTCCATGGGATTTTCCAGGCAAGAGTACTGGTGTTGGGTGCCATTGCCTTCTCCGATATGAACCATATGGAGTCATTATTCTATTTCATCTTTAGAACATCTCTATCAGGGTTCATTAAAATCCCCATTCTCCAGATGAGGAAGCTGAGGCCCAGAGAGATTTCTTAACGTGCCCCAAGTCACAGGACTAGTCAGTGCCTGAACTGAAACTATTCCTTTAAGTCCTGTCTGTGACTCAGGGCCATCTGGGAATGGCAGTTGTACTTGAACTTTGAGTCTCCAGGAACAGAGGAAGCTGGCACTAAGGGAGGGAGAATGGTGCACCATCTACATGGTAAATCCACAATGGAGCTTTGTAACTCTGTGTCAAGTCAACCAACAAGTAAAGCAAAACTTTTGTGACACGTGAGTTAAATTAATTGTTCTTTTCTGCCTAAATAATTAAGGGCTTATGTACAAATTAAATGATCTCAAGATAATAGAAAGAGAATGCCATTGACTTGATTGAGTTGTAGTTGAAAATGTTTTTGGCTGCTTCCAGTAAGCTTTCAGCAAGCAAAATTGTCCATGGGTGGACATCTAGCATTTTTCAGCTGGACAAGACCACAGGGGCTTTCTGGTTCGACATCCCATCCAATGTAGGAATGCTTTTGCAGCATTAGTGATAATCATGCTCTGATAACATGTGCACTGAGAGCATACAAGGGACCAGGTGGTCATTACAGCTGCCAGAGCTGCTATTGTTAATATTCCTGTTTTACCGATGAGCCAAGTAGACTTCGAGAGGTTAAACAGTTTTCTCTAGATCACAGAGGTAATTATAGCCAAACAGATCCAGACACAGGGTTTTGTTGCTGTGCTTCCTGTTTCTGTCTTGGCCTTGAATTCTTACAGTGGTGGGTGCATCATCATGGTACCTCATCCACGAGACACCTCAGGCTAAGAATGGAGAGCCCTACTAGGAAGCCCTTATATTTAGCTAGAATCTTCCTTCTCTATGCAGAAATGGAAAACTGAAAATGATGTAACAGGATAAGAGAATAAATTAGCCTGTTTATAAAAATCATCTATATAGGGCCTAGTTTTGCTCTCAAGAGTAATACTGCTTAAGATTCCTTGTTTTGGGTGAAAGTCACCTCTCCAGAATTTTTTTTTTTAAGTTAATTAAGTAATTTTTACCACACTGTGCAGCTTGTGGAATCTTAGTTCCCTAACCAGTGATCAAACCTGAGCCCTAGGCAGTGAAAGTGCAAAGTCCTAACCACTGGACCACCAGAGAATTTGCTCTCCAAAAATTTTAAGTGAGGGGTTACATTAGTCTGTAGTTTTCAGAATGATGCAAGGGCTTCAATTATCTCTTTTTTTAAATTAAGAAAAAATTTACTGAAGGATAATTATAATATCGTGTTGGTTTCTGCCATACATCAACGTGGATCAGCCGTAGGTTCAATTATCTCTTGGTGTACATTATACTCTGATTTCCTAGTAGTTCAAGCAGCCACCAATGAATACCTGTCATCTCTCATGATTCGGGCATTGCTCAATAGGGAGATTCTTCATGTGGATATATACATCAAAACACCTGTTGGTGATGATCAATTTGTGGCTTGTCTGGTCCAAGAATCCAAGATGGCTTCTCTCACATGTCTGGCACCTTGGCAGGGATAATCACAAACCTCTTCATAAGGTCTCTCCTACAGGGTAGTTGAACTTCGTCCTGTCAGCCAGGCACTCCAAGGGTGAGTGTGCCCAGAGAGGACATTAGAGCTGCCAGTTTCTGCAGACGTGGGCCTGGAAGCTGGCACAGGGTCACTTTCAGGTCAGAGCAGGCACAGAGCCCACCCAAGTTCAAATGGAGGAAAAGACACTCCACCATTCAGTGGGAGGCGTGTGACAAAGGCTCTGCGGTAATTTTTAATTTTCTGTACTAAGGATCAGCCTAACTTAATCCCCATTTTCCTGGGTTGGAGGTGGTACTTCCTGTTTGGGTTCTGAAGTCCTGGTGAATTTATTGCTTTCTCTTTTAGGGGGTATCTGAACTTTAGGAATATCTTTTTCTAATAATTATTTTAGTTATAGAGCACAGTCTTTGTCAGTTCTAATTATTTGCTGAAGTTAAAGATGAACTCATTGGTATCAGAGCCCTATAAGGATAGATTCTCCTGACTGACAGACAGAAGACATGCTGATATGATACATTTGCAGGTAAAGCACGGAACAGAAGGATGCTGGAGAGTGGGTAGAAAAAGAATATAGAAACCCTAAATCAAAAGCGTTTTATGAATAGATTAATTTATTGCCTTATCCTATTACATCATCATTTTCAGCTTTTCATTCCTGCAGAGCATTTGTGACGTTTTGATTCTTTAAAACAGCATTTTAAAAGTTCTGTAATTTTGGTCAATGATGCTTGTTTTCCAGTATAAATTGAGGCAAAATTCAATGGTTATTCCGCTACTTATATTAGTAGAAGGAGTTAATTGAAATTATTTCTAATCTTTTGATCCCTGTCACACTACTCTGCTGTGCAATAATACACAAAAGAATTTTCAGAAAGCAACTATTGGGGCCTAGCCTAGCTCCCTGCCTTAAAAATGTGCCATTTTGTGAAGTTGTATTAGCAATTTGTATACTAAATTGACCACAAGGTGCTGTTTTAGAAAACAGAAAGTGCTTTAGGCAGAAGTAAAATCAAGATGTTTTGGATAAGAGCTGTGAATACATTGTCGCCAGGTACCTAGTTCTTTGTGTTTGAGATCCTGAGGGAAATCTCATATAGCAGTTCAAAAATTGAAAAAAGTTTTTCATGGGTAAATGTTGTTTGTTTATTTGTTACTGATATAGTCGTTAGTGCAAATAGAAATTAACTGGAGCACACTCATTTTATGTGCCTTCATTTTTACTTCTACTGAAATATTTCAGACCTACTGAAAAGTACAAGGAATGGTACTTTTCCAAATACCCCTGTGTCCACGGGCCAACATAAGGAATAAAACATGAGAGAACTGAAGCCCCTTGCAAACTGCACCCAATCCCAATCTCCTTCCTCCCTTCACAGGAGGGGTCTCACCCAAAATGTAGGGATTATCACTCATTGGCGTGGCCTCTTGCCTTTACTATAATACATACGGTATAAACCCATATATAACCTGTTGGCTTACTTAATGGTTAGGGAAAAAAATCAAAAGAAGAATAATCTTTTGTGACACCTGAAAATCATATGAAGCTCAAATTTCAGTTCTGTAAATAAAGTTTTATTGGCATACAGTGTGAAAACACACTGTCCCTGGTTGCTTTTGCGTGACTTGGCAGCTCTGAGTAGCTGGAATGGAAACTGTATGGCCTGCAATGCCTAAAATATTTACTATTTGATCCTTGCAAAAAACTATTTGCCGACCCCTTGTCCAGCGTGCGCATGCATACACACAGAGTACATAATTTGGCTAGAGGAAGATTGATGTGGAGGTCTGTGTGCCTTGGCTGGGAGCAGGCTGAAGTGGACAAAAAGCTTTTTTTTTTAAAAAAAAAAAAAATTTATTTGGCTGCACTGAGTTTTAGTTGCAGCTTGTGGAATCCAGGTCCCTGTCTAGGGCACCCTCTTAGCCCCTAGATCACCAGGGAATTCCCTCTCTGGTTTCTTGACAAGAGCAGTGATTGACCATTCCCCTCCCCTGGATGATTACATTTTGTTCCTCTGCTCTAAGCTTCTTTTCCTCTTATGCTTGCTTTCCCCACCCCCATGCCTACAAAACCAACAAATTCTGTTTGTCCTGTGATAGAAAGAACAGCTCCAAGGATAGTCACCTCCTCCCTCCAGAAAGTTCTCGGCTTAGCAGTGTGCTGTCTCTTCATTTGGCACATTGAGTGCCCTTGGCCTTGCCTTGTCTTCTTTCTCCTAGAGTTCTGGCTTATTGTACCCTAAGAGATTATGTCCACATCAGCTGCAGAGACAGGCGGAGGTCAGCAAAGAGTAATTGAACAAATGCCCTTTTAAACATAAATTTATAAAAAGTTGATGAGGAATTTCAGTTCCTTTTGCAAAAATAATGCTACCTCTTCCTTGTTTTTTAACAATGGGTCTTTTCCTTTCCTAAGCCAGAATTAAACAGATATTTGTTCCAACTTGATGATTTCCTCTTCTAATAATAGATGAATAATGGATGGTGTTGGGCACTCCAGGGGTGCCCCATGGCGAGCTTCATGAACTTTGAAGCCAGGTAGCCTGTTTGTTATTGGGGAGACTCTGGAGTTCCCTTAGGATAGAAGATGGGAATAGCAATCTGGGGTGTCTGCCACAAAAGTTAGAATACAGAGAGCAATGATACAGTCTTCAGTCTGAAGGAGCTTTTAAGTGAGTGAAATAAAAACTAAACAATAGAAAATGATAAATACTACAGGGTAAATACAAGGTAGAATGTGATAAAGACTGTAAGAGCGGTACAGAAAAGTTACTGGATTGGAAGGGATGGAGAGATGATTTCCTTCTGGGGACAATCGGAAGGACTTCCTGAAGGAGGTGGCAGGGGAAAACAACAAGGGTTTGGATCAATGGAATTTAGAGCAAGAATTTTCTCAGGCATGGGGACAGCATGAAGAAAGGCACCGAGGCAGAGACATTAGGTGGCAAACAGATAACAGATCAGTCTGACCTTCTATGAAGGGAAATAGAGAGATGAGCAGGGGAATGAAGGAGACTGTCTGGTGAGGCGAGGCCTTGAATGCCAGGCAGAGAGGAGTTTGGTAGCCATGACCGTTTGTCTGCTCCTGTTTGGAATAGGAGTGCCCGTAGAATGATCAGAGTCTGAGCTCTGGCTTCTGCTGCACCACACGGCCTTGACTCTTCCTGTCTGGGTCTGTTGTCACTCCATGCAGATTTGCTGTCTCAGTACAGAAGATGTTAAAGACACCGGAACGTGCTGTTTCATAGAATGCCTCCAAAAGAGCCAATCTGAGCAGATTGCGTAAGGGCCCCCATCGCTCCATTATCATTTCAAATCAGGAGAAATATCCCTGACTATAGCGGAATTTGCTGTCCTTTGTGTTCCTCACTTTTCCACAGTCCTGGTCAGAAAAGAGGCCAGAGTGGAAATTTTCATGTTTAAAGTGGGTGGAAGAGGGGAAGAGAGGAAAATAAGAAGAGATTTTTCTTAACTATTTCCTTGATAGGGTTGGTAGGGACATACATTTATGATACCTCTGAAGTGGTCTTCCAGGGGTCTCTTTCTTTTAGTATAGTAGTCAGGTATAATTCAAGGTTTCCATCTATGAAGGTGGTTTATTGAATACAAAAATTAAATAGTGTTTTTATAATAATGTGTATCCTAAATAGTTTCCATTGATACTAAATGGGATGGGGAGGTTAGTAAACTGAATTAAGCTTCAAAATTTCATTTCAGTGAGCAAAGGAAGGGGCAACGATTCTCAGGTACAGCTTGAGACCTGGGTCAGACTCACTCAGGGTCCAAAGCCTGAGACTCTGCATTTTGATATATACCTGAAATGAAAGTTTTTTTAAAAAATGTTTTTATTATGGTAAAATATAACAATATAAACTTTATTATTTTAACCATCCACTCTGGAAATTTTTCATCTCTGCAAACTGAAACTTATTAAACAATAATTTCCCATTTTCCCTTCCCCAACCCCTAGCAACCACAATTTCACTTTACTATGAATTTGACTAGTCATATAACTCAAAAGTAGAATCACATGGTATTTGTCTTTTTGTGACTGGCATATTTCACCTAGTGTAGTTTCCTCAAGATTCATTTGTAATGTGTCAGAATTTCATTCCTTTTTAAGACTGAATACTATGTAATCTATGTGTGCTGCTGCTACTGCTGCTAAGTCGCTTCAGTCGTGTCTGACTCTGTGCGTCCCCATAGATGGCATCCCACCAGGCTCCCCCGTCCCTGGGATTCTCCAGGCAAGAACACTGGAGTGGGTTGCCATTTCCTTCTCCAATGCATGAAAGTGAGAAGGGAAAGTGAAGTCACTCAGTCGTGTCTGACTCCCAGCGACCCCATGTGTAGTCCCACATTTTGTTTATCCACTCATCTTGAATCTTTTTATCACTCTTTTGGCTGCTGTGAATAATGCTGCTATGAACACTGATGTGCAAGTACCTCTCTGAGTCCCTGCTTTTAATTCCTTTGAGACGATACCTAGGAGTAGAATTGCTTTCTCATGTAATAAGAAGTTTGATTTTCTGAGGAATCACCATGCTATTTTTAACAGTGATAATGTAATGTAACCATCATTTCTGTCTACTTCCAAAACACATTTTCATCACCTCCAAAGGAGACACTATATCCATTTAAGAAATCACTGTTCACCTCACTTTCCCTTACCCTCTGTGTGTATGTTAGTCACTTAGTCAGGGGGTCTTTGCTAACAAGGGATTGAACCTGGGTCTCCTGCACTGCAGGCAGATGCTTTACCATCTGAGCTACTCGGGAAGCCCCTACTCCTTCAGTTTAGTTCAGTTCAGTCGCTCAGTCATGTCTGACTCTTTGTGACTCTATGAATTGCAGCACTCCAGGCCTCCCTGTCCATCACCAACTCCTGGAGTTCACTCAGACTCATGTTCATCGAGTCAGTAATGCCATCCAGCCATCTCATCCTCTGCCGTCCCCTTCTCCTGCCCCCAATCCCTGCCCGCATCAGAGTCTTTTCCAATGAGTCAACTCTTTGCATGAGGTGGCCAAAGTACTGGAGTTTCAGCTTCAGCATCAGTCCTTCCAATGAACACCCAGGACTGACCTCCTACCTCTTAGTGACCACTTATCTGCCTCTGTCTCTATGGATTTATTTATTTTGGATATTTCATATTAATGGAATCATACAATATGTGGCCTTTTGTGTCTGGCTTTTTTCACTTAACAGCATGTATTTGAGGTCCATCTATGTCCTAACATAGATCAAGACTTCCTTTTCAGGTTTGGATAGTATTTTATTGTATGGCTAGACCACAGTTTGTTTGTACATCTGTCAATGGACATCTGAGTTGTTTCCACCCTTGGGTGTTGCTTTTTAAGATAGCCACAGCCAAGTGGTGTGCATCAAGTGAGAGGCAGTGTGTCCTCGGCTTGGACACAGGGGCCCTTGCTCCAGGAGGAGGGACCGCTACCGGGACCAAATAGTTGCCTGCATAAGAGGTGGCAGATGGGCAGTTCATGGGAAGGTGAAGCTCCCAAGGTGTGTTGTGTTTGTTCTTCCATGTGCTGCTGTCCTCCCCAGTCTTTAAACATGGACTCAGTTGCACACATTTAAACCTGGAGAGAANGGAATTTGCTGTCCTTTGTGTTCCTCACTTTTCCACAGTCCTGGTCAGAAAAGAGGCCAGAGTGGAAATTTTCATGTTTAAAGTGGGTGGAAGAGGGGAAGAGAGGAAAATAAGAAGAGATTTTTCTTAACTATTTCCTTGATAGGGTTGGTAGGGACATACATTTATGATACCTCTGAAGTGGTCTTCCAGGGGTCTCTTTCTTTTAGTATAGTAGTCAGGTATAATTCAAGGTTTCCATCTATGAAGGTGGTTTATTGAATACAAAAATTAAATAGTGTTTTTATAATAATGTGTATCCTAAATAGTTTCCATTGATACTAAATGGGATGGGGAGGTTAGTAAACTGAATTAAGCTTCAAAATGTCATTTCAGTGGGCAAAGGAAGGGGCAACGATTCTCAGGTACAGCTTGAGACCTGGGTCAGACTCACTCAGGGTCCAAAGCCTGAGACTCTGCATTTTGATATATACCTGAAATGAAAGTTTTTTTAAAAAATGTTTTTATTATGGTAAAATATAACAATATAAACTTTATTATTTTAACCATCCACTCTGGAAATTTTTCATCTCTGCAAACTGAAACTTATTAAACAATAATTTCCCATTTTCCCTTCCCCAACCCCTAGCAACCACAATTTCACTTTACTATGAATTTGACTAGTCATATAACTCAAAAGTAGAATCACATGGTATTTGTCTTTTTGTGACTGGCATATTTCACCTAGTGTAGTTTCCTCAAGGTTCATTTGTAATGTGTCAGAATTTCATTCCTTTTTAAGACTGAATACTATGTAATCTATGTGTGCTGCTGCTACTGCTGCTAAGTCGCTTCAGTCGTGTCTGACTCTGTGCGTCCCCATAGATGGCATCCCACCAGGCTCCCCCGTCCCTGGGATTCTCCAGGCAAGAACACTGGAGTGGGTTGCCATTTCCTTCTCCAATGCATGAAAGTGAGAAGGGAAAGTGAAGTCACTCAGTCGTGTCTGACTCCCAGCGACCCCATGTGTAGTCCCACATTTTGTTTATCCACTCATCTTGAATCTTTTTATCACTCTTTTGGCTGCTGTGAATAATGCTGCTATGAACACTGATGTGCAAGTACCTCTCTGAGTCCCTGCTTTTAATTCCTTTGAGACGATACCTAGGAGTAGAATTGCTTTCTCATGTAATAAGAAGTTTGATTTTCTGAGGAATCACCATGCTATTTTTAACAGTGATAATGTAATGTAACCATCATTTCTGTCTACTTCCAAAACACATTTTCATCACCTCCAAAGGAGACACTATATCCATTTAAGAAATCACTGTTCACCTCACTTTCCCTTACCCTCTGTGTGTATGTTAGTCACTTAGTCAGGGGGTCTTTGCTAACAAGGGATTGAACCTGGGTCTCCTGCACTGCAGGCAGATGCTTTACCATCTGAGCTACTCGGGAAGCCCCTACTCCTTCAGTTTAGTTCAGTTCAGTCGCTCAGTCATGTCTGACTCTTTGTGACTCTATGAATTGCAGCACTCCAGGCCTCCCTGTCCATCACCAACTCCTGGAGTTCACTCAGACTCATGTCCATCGAGTCAGTGATGCCATCCAGCCATCTCATCCTCTGCCGTTCCCTTCTCCTCCTGCCCCCAATCTCTCCCCACACTAGAGTCTTTTCCAATGAGTCAACTCTTTGCATGAGGTGGCCAAAGTACTGGAGTTTCAGCTTCAGCATCAGTCCTTCCAATGAACACCCAGGACTGACCTCCTACCTCTTAGTGACCACTTATCTGCCTCTGTCTCTATGGATTTATTTATTTTGGATATTTCATATTAATGGAATCATACAATATGTGGCCTTTTGTGTCTGGCTTTTTTCACTTAACAGCATGTATTTGAGGTCCATCTATGTCCTAACATAGATCAAGACTTCCTTTTCAGGTTTGGATAGTATTTTATTGTATGGCTAGACCACAGTTTGTTTGTACATCTGTCAATGGACATCTGAGTTGTTTCCACCCTTGGGTGTTGCTTTTTAAGATAGCCACAGCCAAGTGGTGTGCATCAAGTGAGAGGCAGTGTGTCCTCGGCTTGGACACAGGGGCCCTTGCTCCAGGAGGAGGGACCGCTACCGGGACCAAATAGTTGCCTGCATAAGAGGTGGCAGATGGGCACTTCATGGGAAGGTGAAGCTCCCAAGGTGTGTTGTGTTTGTTCTTCCATGTGCTGCTGTCCTCCCCAGTCTTTAAACATGGACTCAGTTGCACACATTTAAACCTGGAGAGAATTTTTTCTCTCTGTCTCTATCCCTTCCTCCCCACTCAGTGCACCTGAATTTCTGTCTTGTTACGAAAACGATACAAAACAAAGCTTCATCAGTACCTGGCATAGCAGCTACCGCCCGCCTAGTACCACCTAGCAACTACCAGCTAGAGTTGGGTGTGGACTTCCACCTTCTGCCCACTACCCTTTTCAGGTAGTCACAGCCCTCACCCCTCCTTAGTAAGGCCAAAGATTAGACCATTTGAGTGGCTGTTTTTTCTAATTAATGGAATTAGAGGAAAGTGAAAGATGGGCTCATATCTCTATCAAAAGTAGAAAAAAGAAATGAAACTAGCTGCTTCCCTCGAGGCCTTGCATGCCCCCACAGGCACTGAGGATTCTGTCCTCTGTTTAGTGTTCATCACTTTCCTAAATACTAGAAATAAGGGAGAAAAAAGTTTTATTGAGATATGATTCATACTTTGTACAGTTCAGCTATTTAAAGTATACAATTCAGTAGATATTAATATACTCACTGATTATAGCCTTCACCACAGTCAGTTTAGAACATTTACATCACCTTGAAGAGAAACCTTTAGTTATCACCTCTATCCCCCTTACTCTCTCTCAGACCTAAGCAATCTCCCATCAAATATCAGAATTTATTTTGTTTTTTGGTGTGAGGTGGGGGCAGGGCTGCACCTCCAAGCTTATGGGATCACAAACCCATGCCCTCAACAATGAAAGTGTGGAGTCCTATCCACTGGTCAGCTAGGGAATTCATAAATTCAGAATTTTTAATGGCACTGCAAAAGGGGTTGAAAGGGAAGCAATGCTAGGGACTTTCCTGTGGTCCATGGGGTTGCAAAGAGTCGGTCATTGCTGAGCAACTAACACTTTCACTTTCAAGCAGTTCATCACTATAGTACTTTGGCCTCACTCAGAAGGGGTGAGGATGGAGATGATGGAAGCTAAAATAAATCTCCTTGATCAAAGTGTAGCTACCACCACACCTGGGAAGCTTGCAGGTTCTCATCCCAGCCAGTGAATTTCTATGTGAATTTCAGAAACAAAACCATTTGTTTCAGGAAGAGTTATAGATTTGTTCCTTCTTTTGTGCACTGTGGGGTGCTTTCTTTGTATGCTTTGTCCTGTCCAACTTCTGTGACCCCACGGACGGTAACCCCCCCAGGCTCCTCTGTCGATGGGATTCTCCAGGCAAGGCTACTGGAGTGGGTTGCCATTCTCTTCTCCAGTGGATCTTCTTGACCCAGGGATTGAACCCAGGTCTCCCCTATTGCAGGCAGATTCTTTACCATCTGAGCCACCAGGGAAGCCCCAGTGTAACACTACTCAGCCATAAAAAAGAATGAAATTTTGCCATTTGTAATAGCAGGGATGGACGTGGATGGTTTTATGATAAACGAAAGAAGTCAGACAGAGAAAGACAAATACTTATATGTTATTACTCATGTGTGGAATCTAAAAATACAATAGCTAGTGAATATAACAAAAAAAGACTTGTTGATGTAGAGAAGAAACTAAAGGTTACCAGAGGGGAGAGAGCAGAGGGTAGGGGTTAAGAGGCACGAACTGAGGTACAGAATAAGCTACCAGGATATACTGGAGTATTGCACAATGCGGGGAATATAGCCAATCGTTTTATAATAACGATGAATGGAGTATAACCTTTCAAAATTGTGAATCACTATATTGAATGCCTGTAACTGATAATATTGTACATTAACTATACTTCAGTTAAGAAAACAAAAAGCCATGGTTGGTCATCTGGTGAGGAAAAGTTCAGCTGGAAGTAGACATATGTAAAGACCTTCCATGTGTTGTCATTACTCTCACTGAGGATTCAATTGTGACGTTTTGAATCCTGAAAGAGAAACCACCACGGAAATAATTACCTTATGGGAGAACCATTGAATTTTAAAAGAGGAAGGCTCAGGGGTCCTGGAATGTTCCCCCTCAAAACCTGCCAGACTCACCTTGCAGGCTGTCTTATGTTCCTGTTGGCCTCAGGTTGCCTTGTTTAGGAAGTGAAGATTATTGGTTGTTTATCTGAAATTCAAATATCACTGGATGTTCCGTTTCATCTGGCTGCCTTCTTTGTCCACAGCCGATATATCTCAGGACTCCACGTCTGCTCTGTATCACTGGTCCTTTGAGTTGCAGGGGCTGGGAGGGCTCCGCATACTTCTCGAAGAAGTGCAAATGCAGTGGGACAGGCACTAGGCTGGTGTCCCCTAGCCCAGTTGACATGGCCAGACCCGTTGAACTGGCCAGGCAAAAGAGTGATTAAAAAAAAAATAGATGCCAGTCTTGGTGCTGTCTGGCAGCAGCCCAAAGTTTGGGCCTGGCTTCATCACTTTGACCAGAGGCAAGTCACTGTAATTCCTTGGAACTGCATTTTCATCTCTTTACTTCCTTGAAATGAAAACAGTAGAAATGCCAGTAACCAACCTTTGTTTAGGGCACTACCATTTACTTGTCTAGTGTAATTAGCAACCCTAATTAGTGTGGCATTCATTTCCCTCCCCGCCCTGGGCAGCTCATTTAATTCTTACAATTAATTATCTTTGAAGAGTGTCATTATACCCCTTATGTAGACAAACCTCTGAAGGGTTAAGGAAAGAAAGCTGCTCGACTCTCTCCAAGATTTTATTTAGTGAAATCAAATGAAATTAAACCCCAAAACATGCCCGAAAGGGGAAAGAATTCATAAAAGTGGGAGGAAAAAGCAGTCCGCTTATTGTTGTCATTCTTCGTGTCCATGTTCTCCCTGCGCTCTTCATCTGGTGCCTGGCACACGGTTTTAATATGTTTACTGAATGGGTAAATGTTTGGACGGCCTCTCAGTGGTAAAGAATCCTTGTGTGATGCAGGAGGCACAGGTTGGATCCCTGGGTCAGGAAGATTCTCTGCAGAAGGAAATGGCAACCCACACCAATATTCTTGGCTGGGAAATCCCGTGGACAGAGGAGCCTGGCAGGCTACAGTCAATGGGGTTCCAAAAGAGTCAGACATGATTTAGCGACTAAACTCACTCAAATGTTTGGAACCACAGGGAAATTTGAGGAGTCGGGGCCTCTGGTCTCTTCCTTAGTGTGACTCCCCACTTCACCCGCCAGCTCCTCATTCAACCCTGCTTAAGATCCCTGTATCTGGTCCGAACCCATTAGTACTTCCAGTCCTCAAGGATTCTCCAATCTAAGGCTCTGAGTCTATTTGAAGTGTTCTTCCATTTGTCCCTTTCCTTCTGCTTGTCTCCCTAGACAGCTAAATCCTCTTTATCCTCCATCCATTGCAAGTCCTGCCTCCTCCACCAGGACCTTTCCAGCTATCCCAGCACACTAGAATTCTCCATTCTTGACTCTTCGAGCAGTTAGTGTGTATCACGCATTTTAGCTCACAGCAGAGCAGGAAGTTCCCTTTGGTAATATTTGGACCAAACCCCTCACTTTATGGATGAGGACACCGAAGACCTAGGAAGTCATGTGATATGCCCAAGGCCACACTGCTATCTAAAATTTGTTTCATTTGTTGTGCACAGCTGTTCTGAATCTCTTCCCAACCCCCATTCACCCCATCGTGATGCCATCTTGCATTTACCTGCTGTGTGTATATATGCACTGTCTATGGCAAGGAAAACCCAGAAAACACCCTTAAAAAGGAACCCAGGTCTTCCAGATTGGCAATGGGAAAGGTCACCCTTGGGGAGGGGTGCCTGGTCCTTCTAGCTAAGACTTGCTTCGCACGACCACTTTCTCCTTGGACAGCTGTCACCAGTTACCACTACCACCCCCTTTCCTACCTAGCTGTTCTCAGGAGCCCTTCTCCCCACATCTTGAGTCCAAGCTGGATATAGGATACTTGAGGGAGTGGAATAGCACAGAAAGTTATGTCTGACTAGATACTCTAACAACATAAGGCTTTTCCTCATCTAGTTGGACCTTTACTTTTAGTTTCCTTCCTTCACATTTATGTGAAATGGAGGTTGCCATTAACACCCTCTAGAAGTGTGACTCCACATCCAAGAGAAAACCCCGAACCTTAGGAGTTTCTCTTCCTGGTCGTCGAAGGCTAATCTTCCAGGTTCTCTTTCTGATGTGAGGTGCCTCTTCTTTTCAGTGTTTCTAACATTAGGGAACACAGTCTTTAGGGAAGCCGCCCAGCACCACCACTGCTCAACAAGAGTTTTGTTTTTTTTTTTTTAACTGCAAACTTCAACAGGGTGAACCAATCAGATCACAACACAATTATCTTCACATTCGACATGTTCTGCAGAGAAGTGGGAGATGGGGAGCTGGCCTTTATGGCATCTCCCTAACACATTAATTTTCTGATGAGTACCCTCTGTTCTCTTATGGATTCCTGTCCTAAGTCTTTTAGCCGTAGGTGCTGAGCATTTAGTGAATCTTGGTTGAACTGAGTGGGACTGACCCATCGAGTGTACTTTAGGGAGGAAGCTTAGGGTTGGGGAAAGAGGGAGGGTGGTGTGGGAAGAGAAGAATACCACTCTGCTCACCACCTTCCAGACTGCCAAAGAATGCCCACTCCACTTTTCCTCCTGAATATATTCATTCATTCATTCAACAAATATTTCTAGGGTGCCTGCCACCTGCCAAGAATTACATTTGGTGCTGGGCATCAAAATGAATAAAAAATAGCCTCTGCGCCTGCCCTAAAGAGCTATGCTCTCTGTATGGCGCTTGATGGATGACCCGTTGTGACCTCATTAGTAGCCGAAGGAGCCTGGTTAATAAACCATGCTCCCTCATGTGCTGAGACACCTTCATCTTCTGGAGATGCCTGGGTTTACTTTGATTTGTTGTGAAGCATGAATGCTAAGATGAGTTTTGCCCTGAGAAGCCCCAGCAATGTGGTTACTCCGTTAACCAGCACGGCCAGTGTGAGGCAAGAAAATAATAGGTGGTTATGTATTGGATGTGCTTTTCTTTACACGAGACCTTTAAAGGTCAGTTTATTAGAGCCTAATAAAACAGTTAGGGATATATATGCGTTGATTTAGTTGCTTCCTTACTTCTACAATAAATGTCACAGTTTTGGATGACTATAAACTAGTTCTGGTGCTCTGAAGTGAAAAAGATACTAAGAATGAGGCTCAAAGGAACTTGATTTATTTTCCCCTTTTCATTTTTTATTTGGCACATGAGTTCCATTTCATACCAATTTTTTCCTCTGTGCATAGTAAAGTTTTAAAATAAGCAGCAGAAAGTCTGTTTTCCTAGTTTAACTAACATGGAAACATCTAATCCTCTTAGTTATTTTGATTTTGCAAACAAGGATTTGTTGGGATAAAATCTTTAAGCAGTCCAGTCACATGAACTAGGTATTCATTTAATGGCCCCAAGTACAACCTGTTAGAAAAGCAAAGTAATGAATTAATAATATTTCTCACAGTCATTTTCTCTGCCTTATTTTTCAATCATAGGATGTGCAACGTTAATGGAAGTAGTGAACGCAAAGTTAATTCACCCTGTAAATTGAGAATAGTTGCTTCACATTATTAGCCAGCATTACTTTCAGCTTTTTGACCTTTCCATTCTGAGCATGTGGGAAAAAAAAAAACATAATCTACAGCCGTGCTTTCCAATATAATGACCACCAGCTACTTGTAGCCACTGAAATGTGTGTGGCTAGTATGACTGAACTGAATTTAAAAATTTTAATTAAATGTAAAATTGGAAGCAGTATATTTTGTTTGTTAAACACAACTTTATTAGGAAGCTTATGTTTGGAGCAACCTGGATATGTGAGTCTACGTTTTCAACTGTAAATTTTATGCAATACTGATTATTTCCAATGAGAATGTAGCATCCAAATTGCAATGTGCTATCAGTGTAAAATGCACACTAGATTTTGAAGATTTCATAAAAAAATGTAAAATATTTCATTTAGTTGTTACTAATTTTTATATTGATTACATGTTGAAATGATGTTTTGGATATATTGGGTTAAAGAAAATATATTAAAGTGAACGTCACCTGGTTTTGTACTTTTAAAAAGTGACCACCATAAAACTTAAAATCACATAAATGTCTCGCATGAACAGCACTCCTCTGCTGGATTGGAACAAAAGGTTCCATGTCATGGTCCACAGGGTTCTCACCAGTTTACTCGGTGAGAATATCACAATGAGCTCAGTTAAAACACGAACAGGGAATTCTGTGTCATAGCAAATCATAACATATATTTAATAATGCTGTTTTTTTTTTTATTTTTTAAGCTTGTCAAACCCAGGTGATCTTGGGATATTTTTGATTCCAAAACTGCATCACATATTTAATCCCATTTATTTTAGGAGAATCTCAATCTAAACTTTAGAACTTTAAATAACTTTTACTTGGTTAAAAGAGCCAATCAACAGTATGGTTTAATGAATCTAATTATAGATAACTTTATAAAGCACTTAAATAATATTTTATCCTGTAATCACCAAAGAAACTGTGATTAGGAGTTCCCTGGTGGTCCAGTGGTTAAGACTCTGCAGGGTGCACAGGTGCCATCCCTGGTCGGGAAAGTTTCACAGGCCTCGCTGTGTGGCCAAAAAGAAAAGAAAAGAAAAAAATACCACACACACACACACACACACAATGAAATTGTGGTTAAAACCTCAAATTTTGGAGTCAGGCAGGCCTGGGCTTGAATTACTGATCTGCCGTTTTCTAGTTGTGTGACCTCAGACTAGTATTTTAAACTTGTTAGGCCTTGATTTTCTCATACATAAAATGGGACAATAATAGTCCCTACCTGGTAGGATTCTTATAAAGATTAAAACATGTAACCCATATAAAGTGCCTGGCATATGAGAAGCACTCAGTTTGTTCATAATTATTGAATTATGAGGTTATTATTGTTGTCATTATTATTAAGGGCTTTATAAAGTACCCAACATTGTCTTTGGGGACCCAGTCTGCCATGTTACTGTAGTTATCTGCAAGGCTTGGTCAGAGCTTCATTCGTTTGCAAGTTGTGTTTAATGTTACAATTACTTGTTCTCTTTATGTCTAATTCTTGACTTTTCTTTCTTCTCCTTTTCTCCCTCCTTGTTCTTTGCCCCATTCTGCAATTAGCCTTTGATCCTGAAGTTTCTCTTCTCTTACTCTGTACTTGGCACACTCCATAACTCTCCTAATATTTCATTTAGAGCACTTCCTATGTGCCAAACTCTTGGAGAGGTGCTCGGAATACGAAGGTGAGTATTATAACAAGGCTCCTGCCTTCGAGGTGCTCACTAACCAGTTAGTCCAGGGGGAGAGTTATGTCTGATTATGTCCCTCAATACCAATTAGTTAGCAAAGCGTACCAAGTCCTCCGCAATGGGTTCCCGGTCCCCTCTGTCTGATGTCTCCTCCCAGCGCCACCTTTCTGCACTGTGACCCAGTTATTCCTTACAAACTATTGACATTTCCTGAACACATTGTTCTGGCTCCAGGCTGTATCATGTGTCTACACCAGACTTCCTACGTGTTTCTTCTCCAGTTTTAAGTCCTACTCTCAATACCTGTTCATTTATCAAAACAATTCAACTGTCACTTCCTCTGAGAAGTTGGTCTAATCACCACCCTGGTAGAATCCATTTTCTCATTACTGCCCCTGCCCACACTGAACTCTCCTCCAACTTAGGGACATTTAATTGTCTTTTTAAGCTCTCCCACCACCACCATCACCACCACCACCTCCATCCACGTCCACCACCATCACCACCACCACCACAGCCCACCAACCCTCTTCAACCAGTCATATACTTTGAATGCTCTCTAGGTTACCTTTCAAAGCGTTTTCTGTCAGTGGGTTATGAGCTTTCTTCTTCTGAAGTGCTAATTCAACCCCACTCCCCACCCCACCCCTTCTCATCCTTTCAGAAACAGATTGTGCCAGGAAGAAGTCTTCCGCTAGGAAAGCAAACAAACCATCTCTGTGGGATGCTTTCAAAATCTCTGTCTTCCCAAATGGTGCCCTGCAAAGCTCAGCACTCTTCAGTGACATCTCCTTGTATTTAGTATAAAACTCAAACTCCTCACCAGGGCTCCTTCATCACAGGACCTCTGGCCACTTCCCCAACCTCAGCCCTTTCACCTCTGCCTCCATCACCAGATTTCTGTTCCTGAATTAAAAGCAACACAAGCAGACAAACACACTTCTTCCTGGCAGACATTTGCACAGGACACTTGTACTTCTCTGTGCCTAGACTGTCCTTTCCTCAGATCTCCACTCGTGCCCCTCCACTTTCCAGTTCTCAGCACGAGTGTCTCAGAGCCTTCTCTGATCCCCGTGAGTCTCCGTCCCATTGCCCAGCTTTTACTGCTCAGCAGAGCTTACTGTTGCCAGAATTTTTTCAATTTGTATACCTGGTCCTTGCTAGCGGGAAAGCTCAAGGTTCCCCCCATTTCCGGCACCTAGCACAGTGCTGACATCATAGCAGGCAGTCGTTAGACTTTGGTTCTAGGAGCTTGAAATCTTGGTGAAGCATCCTCAAATTAAGGTGTGGCCCCCACCCCCCAGCCACTTCTGCTAAGTTGTTTTGACACTATCTTTTGGAGTGGGTTGGGAACAGCTACATCAGTCAGATTCCAACCCCCCCCTCCGTCCCCCAGTAGGAAACAGATATACACTCACCAGGGTAATTGAGGAGAGATTCATAAAGGGATTATCAGGTTTAGGGAAGCCAGCAAGGATTGTGAAGTACTGCCAAGAACGCAGAGAAAACAGAGACCCTGCCAGGAGCCTTTGGTAAAGGGCCGCAGCCACCCTTCTGTCACCCAGAAGGGAGGTAACCTCGAGAATAAATGCCCTGACCTTTCTCTACTGCCGGTGTAACCCTCCATAATAGCATTTCAACAGTTCCCCAGTGCTTGACACATAACGATGGTTGTTTTTGTGTTGTCAGGTTGCTTGTTTTAGTGTATCACTTATAGCTATAGTCAGAAAACTCTCATTTGCTTCCTAAGTTAGAAAATATTCTCTGTAGGGAAGTGAACATTTGATGAATCTTCAGGGCACTTTCTGTATCTGGGCTGACTCCAGTCTGAGGTTGATAATATTATTAGAGGGTTAGTGATGCAGCATTGTCCTGTCAAGTAATATATTTTAGGAGAAGAAAAGGTGATTAAATTTGATGGTAAAATAAAAGTTGTTCTAACATAATCTATTTTTTACTGTTTGTTGAAAGCTCTTGAGGTAGACCATGAATCCCAGTGTAACAAAAATAATAGCTGACTCTTTTGTGGTGCTACTGTATACCAGGCCCTGGAGTCCTTGACATGACATCTAACAAGCTCATGGAGTTGTTATTATTGTCACAGTTTTAAATATGAGATGGTCTTGGGTGATTCAGGATTCAAAATCGCATCTGTCTGAAAGTGAGGGCCAGGTTCTTGCCACGTGCATAGACGCCCTTACACAGGACTGCTGGAGTCCATGTTGGAAACCTGCAGTGGGGTAAGGGTGGGACTGTGAGCCGGTCAGCTAGGAGGACAGGACCGAGGACGTGTGTGACTCACTCTGGCTCTGCCGCGCCGTGGGAGGTCAGCGCTGCAGAGAAGAATGAGGTGCGGCCGGGACCAGGGGACAGGCGACTGACGCCATTGGTGAGTGCCTGTGAACCAGCCCCCAGCTGCTTGACTCACTGGCAGATGCTGTCCACCATCATCTCAAGCCTGTTCACCTCTTAACGTGTAGATCAGCCGTCACTGTCCTCTGGTCACAGAGCCTCTGCCACATGTGGGAAGTTCCTCGTCGCCTGTCCACAAGGCCCTCCTGTAATGTTCTGAGGAATTCTTGGAGCCCTGAAACCAGGAAGAGGATCTAGAGTTTTAGGTTTCAAATGAGGAACCCAAACTCATTTGTTGTGCAGTTAGATTATCTTTCACAGCTGAGAGAAGGCACTATAAAGTTGGAGGAGGAGAATGAGGAAGAGGAAAGGAGTTAAGCAGACAGGTAAGTCACTTGAATTCTAGCTGTGGGTTTTTTTTTAAGTAGAAGTAAACAAATTTAGAAAATGTCCACGAGGTGGAATTATTTGACTTTGCTAACAAAGCAAAGTTTAGTTGGAAAAAGATTTCCTAGTGGAGAGAAGCCCATGGTATTTGGCACGCTGGAATTTAGACAGAACTAGAATTTAGGAGCACTCTAAAAAGCTTTTTTTGGGCTCAAAAAATTGTTAGATATTGCTTAAAATTTTCTCTATCATAATGATTAGTTTGGGAGAAAATGCTTTTTATTTCTGCTGATCAGTAACTGCCCTAACATCCATTTTCTCAACATAGTAACTCCAAAATCTTTGGAGAGAAAGACCCACAGAGGAAAATGCTTCATAAAATTTCCCCAGAGCTTCTTGTTCATGTGGATTTACCCATGCATGTGGCAGAGTTGATCTGATTTGAATGACCTCCATAAAGTGGGTGCAGTGAATTATCTCATTCTTCCTGAATTCATATCTTATTTTTTGTAATTACTCTAAAATGTTATCAATGGCATTTTACCTACATAGGCAGTCAGAACTAGTAGATTCTGTTTAATTTAGGGCTTTTCTTCATTGACTGTAGCTATTATGTTTTGAGCACCTACTATGCACCAGGCATTGTGCCAGGCATTTTATGAGCATTATCTTTGTCAGTCCTAAGGCTTTTTAGACATTGTCCTCTCCATATCCTAAGTAATATAGTCACTCAAGAGTTTATGAAAGAAAAATATATATATATATATTTATATGTATGTATATATAAAGTTAAGAAAACTAAAAATGAATGAAAGTAGAAAATGGAGTCAGAGGGAGACCATTTAATCAACAAGTAAGTGCTAGGGAGGAAAAAAGATGATTCTTGTACATTTGTTGGTTTCTTGACCAGGGAATAACACAATGTACTTTATCTATCTAATCTCAAGATTTGTGCTGAAGTAGTAGAAAACCCCAGAGTTTGAAAGTGCTTGTTGATAAGGCAGAGATCTGGGGCTTTGGTTTCTGATTTGGCTGCATTCCTGTCTCTCTGTAACTATAGAGTTATTTTGGACATTTTTTTTAAAGGATGAAACACTTAAAGAGAGGATCAGGGAAGGGAACACAAGATTTTTTAAACATTGGGACAGAGGAGGTGAGAATAAATGGCAGAGAGGAACATCTTTCTTTTTTCATAAAGTCTGACAGGTACCTGTTATACTATCTGCGCTTGTCTGGATTGTCAGACATGTGAACTGTTTCCAGAACTGTCTTCATGTAACTGTTAACTCCCTGGTCTTTCTGAGGCTGCCTGCAAGATGTCTAGTCTGCTAATAGGGTGTTAGTCAAGGACCCTTGTGAGCAGGCATTTCCACATTTGAAGAAGTTCCCGCACTCTCTGTTGGACTGGGGTCACCAGCTCACAGAGAGTGGGAGTGTGGAGGCAGTTATTGGCTAGATAGGGTTTAGCCTCTTCCCAGAACTGAAACTAGTCCCCATCCGTTTGTTGGCTCAGCACTCAAAAAAGGCTGTTTCAGGAAGCAAACCCACAAGGAATCAAGCGCACAGTCATATGTTTATGAGTGACGCACTCAGGGTGTCTGCTCCAGCACGTGGCCTCAGGCAACCAACTGCGTGGTGTGGGCTCAAAGTTTATGATGCATTAGGGTGGGAGGGCATTTTCTCTAAGCCACTTTTCTTTCTCCTGAAATGGCTTGAGTGGTAGGTAGTCGCATCCAGCATGAACTTCAGAGCCAGCCTGCCTGAATCTAATCTTCCATTACCACCAGCTCTGCGATCCTGGCAAAGTTACTTAATATTATTTTACCTCAGTGTTTTCATCTGTAAAATGGGCTTCATCATAGTAATACTTGATAGGATTTTTGTCACTATTATATGAGATAACACACACAGTGCTTATAACAGTGCCTCTGTGTGTGTGTGTTAGTTGCTCAATCGTGTCTGACTCTGCGACCCCATGGACTGTAATTTGCAGGTTCCTCTGTCCTTCGAATTCTCTAGGCAAGACTACTGGAGTGGGTTGCCATTCCCTTTTCCAGGGGATCTTCCCAACCCAGGGATCAAACCCAGGTTTTCCACATTGCAGGCAGATTCTTTATCATCTGAGCCACCAGGGAAGCCCCATAACAGTGCCTACAATATGCTAATTATAAATGTTTAGCAAGAAAGAGAAATAACTGTCCATTGCTGACCTCAGAAAAATGATTTCTCATTGAGATTAGTATGCTACATTTATTTTCTATTTTCTGATTTGTGAATTGCTTTCCTATGACATTTCATGATGTCCTTTGATCAGAGGACAGGCAGTAGTTAGAATGTTTAACATTTTTAAGAAATAGGAGAGAGTATAATGTAGAACGTCCCTGGTGGCTTAGAGGGTAAAGCATCTGCCTGCAATGCAGGAGACCCAGGTTCGATCCCTGGGTTGGGAAGATTCCCTGGAGAAGGAAATGGCAACCCACTCCAGTACTCTTGCCTGAAAAATCCCATGGATGGAGGAGCCTGGTAGGCTACAGTCCATGGGGCCACAAAAAGTCAGACAGGACTGAACGACTTCACTTTCATTATAATGTAGGAAAGATAAGGGGAAAGGTTTCTGCTCTCAAGAAATGCATTCCATTGCCTGGAGTGCTTCCCCAGGGGGCGTTTAAGAAAGGTAAACCAGGAGGGTATGCTGATTGCATACCCTCCCTCTTAGCAAGGTATGTGATCCTCCAGGGCAGCAGTGTTTCCAGGGCTCCTAGCCAAAGAAGATTTTGGACCCCTGGCCTGGGTGGGGGTAGAACAATGAACTGTTGACAAGCCAAAGACCCGAGAGGCTCCATCCTTCCCACCAAGACTGATGCCAAGATAATCTTCAGATACAGAGAGCATCTGAAGGATCAAACCCTGTCTTTCCCTCCTAGAGCCAGATCTTAGGAGCTTGTTGCGTATGAGAAAAGGATCAGAGAAATCCGTGAAGGAGCCAGATTTTTTCTCTTGTGACCAAATGACACTGTGCCCTGGGTCAACAGAGTGGCTTTACTTCTCCGCTCAGTATTAAAGCCAGGACTGCTGCTGCTGTGCTGGGCTCAGTTGTGTCTGACTCTTTGCAACCCTATGGACGGTAGCCTGCCAGTCTCCTGTCCATGGGGCTGTAGCCACCCAGGTCCTCTGTCCATGGGATTTTCCTGGCAAGAATACTGGAGTAGGTTGCCATTTCCTATTCCAGGGGATCTTCCTGACCCAGGAATTGAACCCTTGTCTCCTGCGTCTCCTGCATTGCAGGCAAATTCTTAACGGCTGAGCCATTGGGGAAGTACGGGGCAAATCCACAGAAGTTGGTTACCCTGGGACACAGCAGGCCCTGATCAGCCTAAAGGGAGACTGAAGACAAAGCTGCTACTCAAATTTCAGGGCCAGACACCTTGATGATTTTTTTTAGATAGCTGCTTCCTTATAGGTAGCTATGGTAATAATACTCCATTTGTGAATTTAATATTGGTTGAGTATTTCTGTGTGGCCAATTCACACCCCACCCCCAACTCGCTTACCCCCTCCACCAAGGCCAGGATATCTTAACCCTGCCTGGCAAAATTGATGTTTTGTATTGTTGTGGGATGTTGTCTGGTGCATTGTAGAATGCTTAACAGTATCAGTAGCCCCCACTCACTAGATGCTGCCTGCACCCACCACCAAAAATGTCTTATGTGCTGTTCTTAGCTGCTCAGTCGTGTCTGACTCTGTGCAACTCTACGGGCTGTAGCCTGCCAGGCTTCTCTGTCCATGTGGATTCTCTAGGCAAGAATACTGGAGTGGGTTGTCATGCTTCTTCCAGACCACCTTCCCAACTCAGGGATCGAACCCAGGTCTCCCGCATTGCAGACGGATTCTTTACTGTCTGAGCTACAGTAACGTCTGGGTTGGAGGGCAAAAGGGCCACAGTTGAGGACCATTGCTCTGAGGTCGATAACAGTGCCTACATTTTAGAAAATTGACCTCCTGATCATCTTTGTAATCTATATGAGTGTCTTTTAATTTTTTTGTTCATTCTCTACAATTTTGCTCCTCTTCTCTCCTCCTCCTATCATCTATGATCACATGGTTACTTACAAAATTCTAAAACATACCTACAGAATACAAGCTTGCCTAACAGACTAAAAGGGTCATTGAGTTTTCTCAAATCTGTGGAAATTCTTTCTTAACTTCTTTTGTTTCAGTAGGGTGTCCTCTGAGGTTTACTGGAATTGAGTATATAAAAGTCTTTTAAGTTTTTTTAGAAAAACCATAATTAATTTTGATCTTACTAGGAAGCTTCTTTCTTCTCATGGTGCTAATTTTGTCTGGGCCACTTCTGAAACAATAAAACTGTATTCTCTGAAAAAACTTTTGGAGGAACTTAGATTCTTGGAGAAGATTTGAAATAATCTGTAACACCTACAGAGAGGCTTCAGAACTGAAAACTATTTGTGCAATCTATATTTTTCTACCTATTCAGTCAGCCTCATTCTTTCTAATTATTTAACTTAAAAAGTATCCTAAACACCACTCTTCAGTTACTGTGACAGCTTTGTGACAAAAGACCATCTGATCCACCTTTTAGCATTTAACAAACGAATATTTAAATCAAAGATGTCTAATACTATTTTTATAAGTTTTTGCAGACATAGAAATTCCAATTATCTTTATTAAACTGTTCCAGTTTTTAATTACCCTCTAAATCAACATTTCTTCCTTTTCTTAAATGCCAGACAGTGTTTATAATATTTACTTTATTAGAATAAATTTCAATCCAATTATAAAAATAATGCAGGCCAATAAAGAAGCTGAGAACACAGAGGAGAGAATAAAAATCATCTTAAGCCCACACCCAGAGATAATGCAGATAATGTTTTTGAAGTTATACATCTTTTAAAGATGCATATGATATATGCTTATCAGATAAAGTTTTCTCCTGTTCCATTCTCACTTTCACAGTTTTGTGGTGAATTTTAATATATTGTACCTTTTGTTGTTCAGTGACTAAGTCATGTCTATTCTTTTCGACCCCATGGATAGCCGCAAGCCTGGCTACCCTGTCCTCTGCTTTTAAATGGATAAATAAAGTGTTTCACAGGAAAATTAAATTGGCAGAATGCATAATGATGAAGACGCAGTACTTTTTTCATTAGTAAGTGATTGTTTTATTCAAATAAACTGGATGTGGATATCCGTTGTCTTAATTTCTTATCTATCCTTTGGGAATTTCTTTATATACATATACGTATAGCATCTGCTCCCCTCTCCCCTTTTCCTCAAAAGGCAGACTATTAGGTGAATTGTTTTGTAACTTGTTTTTCTTCACTTAGCAATACATTTTGGAGTTCTCAATTTCAGTACATTGAGATTTTTCACATTGACTATTATATTTATTTTTATTATTTTGGTTTCACCAGCTCTTAGTTGAGACATCTTCCATCTTCATTGCTGCGTGTGGGATCTAGTTCCCTAACCAGGGATCAAACCCAGGCCCCCTGCATTGAGAGCCCAAGTCTTAGCCCCTGGACCACCAGAGAAGTCCCTTATATTGACTTTAAAAAAAAAGCAGAGACATAGTATTTCATTGTAGGGATATACCGTGATTTATTTAACTATTTGATTGGTTTCTAGTCTTTTGCCCTTAAAAACAGTGCTGAAAGAAATTGTCTGTACACGTCATTTTGCAAGTGTAAAATAGATCTTTTGTAGGATAAATTCTCCAAAGCACAATTGCTAGGTTAAAAAGTATATGCAATAATAATTATAATAGAGATATAATATGATAGGTAAGTATCCTTCACAGGGGTAACAATATATATTCCCATGAGAAATGTATGAGACATCCAGTTTCCTCATAGCCTTGCCAACATATATGTTAATATGTTACAGTAAATTTGTAACATATTTTTGGGGTTTTGCCAATCTGATACATGAGCAATGATATCTTAGTGTATTTTCAATTTGCGTATTTTTATAAAGGTTAAAGTCATCTGTACTTGGTTAGCGCTGTCTGTCTCCTGTGCCCATTTTTCTATTGGTTTATTGATCATTTCCTCATTGCTTTGTATAAGCATTTTAAGTATTATAGAAATGAGCTCTTGGTGATATGAACTGTGAATATTTTTCTGTTGATTATTCATCTTTTGTCTTTGTTTTCTGGTTTAAATAAATTTTGTATCTAGTTGAATTTATCAGTCTTTTGTTATGGCTTTTGGCTTCTGAGTCACAATAGAAAGGTCTTTCTCATTTCAGGGTTTTAAAAGAATTCTCCCATGTTTTCTTGCAGAACTTATAGTTCATCCATTTGGAATTTATCCTGATGTAAGATATAAGGTATAAATCCAACTTTTCTAGATGAAATGCTAGATGTCCCAACACCTAGACTATTTGTTGAATAGTCCCTCTCTTCATTGGTGTGAGATGTGCCTTTTGTTGTCTAATAAATTTCCATATAGACTTGGATATATTTCTGGATTTTCTCTTCTGTTTCAGTCATTGCTGTGACTGCTTATGTGCCAGAACTTGATTTTTGTGTATAGGTGTGTATGTTTTATCATTCCATTTTCCCCTCTATTAGTTTGGAATTCTGTTTATATATATATATGTATGTATGTATTTAGTGTTCACTTTGTATGTTACTAGACAGGTTTTATCTACTTTTTTTATGGCTGTGCTGAGTCTTGGTGGCTTCACGGGGTTTTTTCTAGTTGTGCTGAGTTGGAACGACTCTTTAGTTGTGGAGTGTGGTTTCCAGGGCACATGGGCTTCAGTAGTTGTGGAGCACAGGCTCGATGGTTGTGGCGCAGGGGCCACATGTGGGATCTTCCCTGCCCAGGGATTGAACCCGTGCTTCCTACATTGGCAGGCAAATTCCTTACCCCTGAGACACCAAGGAAACCACTAGACAGCTTTTAAATTCATCTACCCACCTCCTGACTTACGTCATGTTTTTAATTCTCTTTATAGTGTTTTTAATTTATGAAATATTTATTTGTAAAATTTAATAAGACATGATCATGATTGTTTTATGTAGTCAGTGTTTATTTAAATTTAACATTTTTGTTGTTCCTCATTATATCCTGTATTCTCTGACTTTCCATCTTGGACCGTTTTCCTTCTGCTTCTAGAGCATTCTTTAGTGGCAGTCTACTTGTGACAAACTCACTATTCATTTTACAGGATTCATCATTATTTTGAGCTTCATTTTTTTTTTTTAACCCATCAATGCATTATATTTAGGGTAATATAATTTGTTGCTTTTTTTTTTGTTTTAATTTTTACTTTGTTTTGCTTTACAATACTGTATTCGTTTTGCCATATTTTTTTTCTTGTTAAATATACTTTATTTTTTTTTCACATAAATAAATACATCATTTATTGATAATTACATAGAATNAAGCAGAAATGGATGTTTTTCTGGAACTCTCTTGCTTCTTCAATAATCCAGCAGATGTTGGCAATTTGATCTCTGGTTCCTCTGCCTTTTCCAAATCCAGCTTGAACATCTGGAAATTCACAGTTCACGAACTACTGAAGCCTGACTTGGAGAATTTTGAGCATTAGTTTACTAGCATGTGAGATGAGCGCAATTGTGCGGTAGTTTGAACATTCTTTGGCATTGCCTTTTTTGGGGATTGGAATGAAAACTAACATTTTCCAGTCCTGTGGCCACTGCTGAGTTTTTCAAATTTGCTGGCATATTAAGTGTAGCACTTTCACAGCATCATCTTTTAGGATTTGAGATAACTCAACTGGANGTTTACTAGCATGTGAGATGAGCGCAATTGTGCGGTAGTTTGAACATTCTTTGGCATTGCCTTTTTTGGGGATTGGAATGAAAACTAACATTTTCCAGTCCTGTGGCCACTGCTGAGTTTTTCAAATTTGCTGGCATATTAAGTGTAGCACTTTCACAGCATCATCTTTTAGGATTTGAGATAACTCAACTGGAATTCCATCACCTCCACTAGCTTTGTTCATAGTAATGCTTCCTAAGGCCCACTTGACTTCACATTCCAGGATGTCTGGCTCTAGGTGCGTGATCACAGCATCGTGATTATCTGGGTTGTGAAGATCTTCTTTGTGTAGTTCTTCTGTGTATTCTTGCCACCTCTTCTTAAGAGCTTCTGCTTCCATTAGGTCCATACCATTTCTGTCCTTCATTGAGTCCATCTTTGCATTAAATGTTCCCTTGGTATCTCTCATTTTCTTGAAGAGAACTCTAGTCGTTTTCGTTCTATAGTTTTCCTCTATTTCTTTGCACTGATCACTGAGGTCGGTTTTCTTATCTCTCCTTGCTATTCTTTGGAACTCTGCATTCAGATGCTTATATCTTTCCTTTTCTCCTTTGCCTTTAGCTTCTCTTCTTTTCGCAGCTATTTGTAAGGCCTCCTCAGACAGCCATTTTGCTTTGTCAGATAGCCTGTCCGACAAGCAGACTGTTATTCATCCTTCAGAACTTGGCTCATGTCTTCCTGGGTCAACTTTGACAGACCCTGGCAGTCATCTTTTCACTTTCCATTGCCTCTTGTGTCGTGCAGCCGGTGTCCCGTTATTTCATGACTGTCTTGTTCTGTGTCTGTGGTTTGTTAATCTGCAGCACCCTGGAAGGCAGCAACTTTGTCTTGTCAACTTGGCATTTGTTGCCTAGCTCAGTACCTGGGCTCCCTATCCTAGACCATCGCATACCATGCAGACAGAGAAGACACCTTATATTAGTTACCACTGATATGCCTAGTGTCTGGTATAAGATCTATCCTGTAGTAGGTGTTCAGTTAATATTTGTTGCACGATGAATAGTGGGCGCTTTTAAGTATCTGATTGCATGACGTAACCCAGGGGGTTGCCACTGAAAGGCCCGTGACATAATCAATTCGTGGACATATTTTGTGTGGCCACCCAGTATTTTTTAAAGTTTTAAAATTTGACACCTCTCCTCTTATTTTGCTCTTGGTCAACTTCCTCATTTGTTATCTGCCTGGTCCTGGGACATATAGTTGGGGGTACAGAGAAGTGGGTAGTGGTTTAGATCACTAGGGCTACAGTAAAAAAATACCATAGACTGGGCTTAGACGAGAGGAATTTATTTTCTCACAGTTCTGGAAGCTGGAAGTCCAGGATCCAGTTGGCAGGTTTGGTTTCTGTTGAGGCTTGTGTCCTTGGCTTGCAGATGACTACCTTCTCGTTGTATGCTCACCTGATCTTCCCTTGGTCTGAATGTGAATGTGTCCTAATCTCTCGGAAAGACACCAGTCATACTGGGTTGTGTGTATGTTAATGGCTCAGTCGTGTCTGACTCTGTGTGACTCCATGGACTGTAGCCCACCAGACTCCTCTGTCCATGGGATTCTCCAGGCAAGATTACTGGAGTGGGTTGTCATGCCCTCCTCTAGGGGATATTTCCAACCCAGGGATCAAACCCTATGTCTCTTGTGTCTCTTCCGTTAGCATGCAGGTTCTTTATCACTAGCACTACCTCAGAAGCCCTAAATAAAAGCTAAGAATGATTCTAGGCACTATACTATAACTATAATACTATAGCAGGCCTCAGTCTGCTCTTTGCGACAGCATAAACTGTAGCCTGCTGGGCTCCTCTGTCCATGGGATTTTTCAGGCAAGAATACTGCAGTGGGTTGCCACTTCCCACTCCAGGGATCAAACCCACATCTCCTTTGTTTCTTGAACTGAAGGCAGATTCTTTAGCCGCTGAGCCATTGAGCAACTTTAGGGCCCACCCATATGACCTCTTTTAACCTAATTACCTTATCAAAAGGCATCTCCAAATACTGTCACATTCTGAGGTGCTGAGGCTGGGTGATGTCAGCATTTCAACATATGAATTTGGGAAGGACACTATTCATCTTAAAATAGGCAAGAACGTGAACGTTCAGGTGCTGTGGTCTCTGCTTTGTGGCTGATGAGTGTTGTAGGACTCCAGAGCCTTCAGAGAGAGCAGTTTGCTCACTGAGGCAGAATCTGGAGACAGCATGCACCTGCCCTAACACCTAATCTCTGCTCTGATCACTGTCATCTGGGGATCATATTCATGTTTCTTAAACAACTGACATTTAGGTAATGTGCCAGGTAGAACTTAGGTGCTTTTCAGTTTGGTAATACACACCTTTTCATTCTGTTCACTCCAAAGCCGACGTGCAGGCTGCAAACTGTCTTTGCCAAGGGTTGGGTGGACAGTTGGGAAAAGCTCTGTAATGACATGGCACCACCTCCGTTTGCTGTAAGCAAACACCCAGGTCCTTTATTACCCTTGAAACCTGCACTCGTGACACAAGTTGGGCTCAGAAGCGAGTCAGATGCCAGCTTTCTGGGTCAAAGTTCCTTCAAGCCCTGTATGTTAATCAAAAGCTCAACCTTGGTTAATGAGGCCATTGAGGTGGGAAGAACTTTGGAACAAATGATTACCTATTTCAACTAGAGGAGTTAGCAGAACTCAGTATTTTGTTTCCCAGAGGTAGGTTGCAGACTTACGGTCTTTCTTGGAAAGGGAGGGAGTGAGAGTCCTGTGTGGTTTTATTAATTCTTGGTGGACTAGTAGCATGATGAAGTCTGCTGTACAGAGCCTAGTTAATCAAATGTGTTTACGTAAAGATGAAGCTGAATACTTAAGGAATATGTTCATATATGGGCAGAAAAGCCAGCTGCAAAGGGCTTCCAAAGGTAAAGAAATATTTTAAAACGCTAACAGCTCACAGACTTTAAACCATCTTGAGTGTTTGGTGATTTACCCTAAAGATTACAACTTAATGTGCCCCTGCAGAAAGAAATTTAAAGGAATATAGTAATCATAGCTTGCCCTCCATTGAGTGGTCTCTCTCACGGGGCTCTAAGGGCTTCATAGCTCTTCATAGGCCTGTTGTCTTGTTTGTTGTCACAGTGTCCCTAACAGGTGGATATCAGGCCCATATTGGATGAGAAAAAGAAGGATCAGAGAGGTTGAGTAAAATGTCCAAAGTCACTGAGCTAGCAAGCAGAAGAGCAGAGTTTGAACACCTAGGGAAATCCATGAGCTCCCCCTTCCAGTTACACCACCTCTTTATATGTTTTCCTCTTCTCTCTTTGTTAGAGTTGAGATTTTTTTCACTTGAATATCCTTTGTGCAGGCATGTGTGTCCCTTCAGTCACGTCCACCTCTTTGCAATCCCATGGACAGTAACCTGCCAGGCTCCTCTCTTCATGGGATTCTCCAGGCAAGAATACTGGAGTGGGTTGACCTGCCCTCCTCCAGGGGATCTTTCCAACCCAGGGATCAAACCTACATCTCTCACGTCTCCTGTATTGGCAGGCAGGTTCCTTACCACTGCAGCACCTGGGAAGCCCTGAATATACTTTAGTTAATATCAACCCAAATAGCCTTGTGGAATTGGCAAAGGGAAATGACCTATTTTCTCCATGTATGTGAGCCAGTGCAGATCTCTTGTACTGACTGGTTATGTAGCTTTCCCTGTAATCAGTGCACACACAGAGGTGTGCCGTAATCAAAGCGCCGTATTTCTTCTTTTTCCCACCTCCCCTCCGTCCACTTAGCTGTCATTAACCACATGCTCCTCGTTAGCCATCTCTGTGTTAATAGTGTTATCTTTTCCATTTCAGAGTTCGGGTAACAGAGGCATCAGGACACCTTGTGTCAGGCACCCTAACAGTGAGCAGCCACTCCTGGGCTCACTGAGGAGGTTTGGTAAGTCATCTGACTCTGTCTTCCTTTCAGACATCATCGAGGGTTGGAGAAAAGTAGGTGAATATTACATAGTGACACCAAATGTTAATCCTCTCTATCATTATTTATTTATTTTGAATAAATAAATAGTTATTTAATTCATTTATTCATTAATTCATTAATTCAGTTATTTAATTCATTTTCGGCTGCACTGGGTCTTCATTCCTGTGTGGGCTTTCTCTAGTTGTCGTGAGCCAGGGCTGCTCTCTAGTTGGGGTGTGTGAGTTTCTCATTGCAGTTGCTTCTCTTGTTGCGGATCATGAGCTCTAGGGCAAGCGGGCTCAGTAGTTGCGGCACCTGGGCTCTAGAGCGCAGGCTCAGTAGTTGCGGCACCTGGGCTTAGTTGCCCTGTGGCATGTGGGATCTTCCTGGATCAGGGATTGAACTAACATCTTCCACATTGACAGGCGGATTCTTTGCCACTGAGCCACCAGGGAAGCCCTTCTTTCTAATTTTTTAACCAACGCATATTGTTTTTGCTTCTGGACATTTGTGTAATTTACTAGGCCAGAGTGTCCTATATGTTTATAAGTACCGTTGGCTCCAGAGGACTCCCACAGTAAAAAAAAAAAAAATGACCGAGGCTATATGTGAATGACTTTGCTTGAAGTCTTTTAATACTTAGTTTTTCTTGTAGTTCACTGCATTTCATCATTTCCCTTCATAATTTAATGTGTCTAAAGTGGGGATGCATGTTGTGGAGATTCTGATTTGGTGAAATACAGCATTCTTCTAATAACGTTCAAATGACTAGCATTAAGTGTTCTCTGTGTCCTATTTTCCACAAAGCGCAAATGCCTTTAGAAACTAGTATCTTTGTTACTCCATATGATGAGACAGGTAGCCCGTGGACCTCCTTAGCAGTGGTGCTGGCATTCAGAACAGCCCATGTGACCTCATGGAACAGTCAATTAGATAGCAGATCCTAAAACCAGATACTGTCTTATCCAACACCTGGTTCCTCTCCAGTAGTTGGCATTGTGGCGTTTACAAGTAAGATGCTCTATTTTAGAATATTTCACCCCAGAATGATTTGTCAGGATGATTTATGTATGCATGAGTGCTTGTGCTAAGTCACTTCAGTTGTGTCCCAACTCTTTGCAACCCTATAGACTGTAGCCCGCCAGGCTCCTCTGTCCATAGGGATTCTCCAGGCAAGGATACTGGAGTGGGTTGCCATTTCCTTCTCCAGATTTATGTGTGAATGAGTCCAAATTCACATCCATGTTAAATGCATGGGTAAATAGCATCTTTGTAGAGTATAATGCCATAGTATGGACTAGATTCTCCAAATCACATGGATCTGATTTATATAGGCTTTAATATTTTCAGAACCTCTATATTACAGGGAACCACACGTGATAGTACATTAACCCTAAAGTCAGTAAGTGAATCAGTTAACAAAGGTTTTCCCTAGCACAGTGCCAGGCTCTGTGCTAGATGCAAGACAAAAAGATTGGTTTACTGTGCCCAGGAACCTGGTCTAGTAGTCAAAAAGAAAGTGAAAGTGAAAGTCGTGTCTGATTCTCCAGGCCAGAATACTGGAGTGGGTAGCCATTCCCTTCTCCAGGGGATCTTTCCAACCTAGGAATCGAACCCAGGTTTCCCACATTGCAGGCAGATTCTTTACCATCTGAGCCACCAGGGGTAGTCAAAGCAGACATAAAATAATGAAGGAGTTGTGAGTGGGCTGAAGAATTACAAGGAATTAAGAAAGGACCTACTTTGAACGTTAGTGAAATGAGTGACCATCAGGGAAGGTTTCTTGGAATTTCAGTGCTGTTTTAACTCTGAGACCCAAAGAAGAAGGAATGGTTTACTAGGCATGGGAGACTGGGGGCAGTTAGTAGCAACTTGTCAAATGAGGATATCTGGAGGGTTTCAAAGTGGGCCAGTGAGCATCAGGTTCAAGGAATAACCATGAACCTAATGGGGAAAGAGGTAAAAGAAGGTGGCTTCAGATGAACAGATGTCAAATTCTGGAAGAATCCTTTGACTTAGTCAAATGTCTGTAAGAATGTCTTTAAAAGACCTTTAAAGAGACTTTTTTGGTTTTGTGGTTCAACATATATTCTTCCTTTCCTATTAGCATCATTTCCTAGAGCTGGATTCCAGGTTCTATTTTCCTACCAGTCTTTTGAACTCTCAAATCTGTGTTCTTAATTTCCCTCATTTACCCCTCACAGAGGGTGATCAGCTTCTAGTGAGGGATTGTTTTCATGAACAAATGTGTCCACTTTTCTTTTTCTCTGCTTATTTAATGGCATCAGGGAGGGGTGATTATTGGTAATGGAATATATAATTCCTCTATCCAAAAGCCAGATTTAAGGGAAAAAAAAAAAAATGGAGGACTTCCCTGGTGGTCTAATGGTTAAGACTCTATGCTCCCACTGCAGCAGGGGGACAGGTCTGATCCTGGGTTGGGATCCCACATGTCATGTGACATGGCCTATATATATATGGTTTAACTAGAATGGACAGAGGTCAGCTACTGACCCTACTTCCATTTTGGACCATTATGAGATTCTCAGATATCAAATCTTCATGCTCTGTGTTGACATTTTCTATCCAGAGTACTATTGAGCAACTGAGTAACTTAACTGACAGATTCAGAAATTCACACCTGTGCATTTAGACATGTGTGCATACCACACACAACGTAGAACCCCAGTCCCATTGAATTGACCAAACTTGCTGGTTTTTTAGTCATGAATGAATTTGATATCATTTTTGAAAGATCTATTGAGTGTAGGGGCTGACCAGGGCTAGATATATCTTTTTAACAGAACTTCTAATTTTATTTTTCAAGATTTTTCTACCTCAGTTTGAGATAAGATTGATCTGTTTTCCCCATTCAGAAGGAAAGGGAATCACTGGCAATGATTGATATATAGAAATATGAACTTTTAGTGTGAACTTTTGGTGACCTCTTTGGCCAGTCCTCTTAAAAAGTTAACATCTAGGTCATTGTTTGATTTTTCTCAAGTCACAGGAGGTCTGTGAACCTCCATCAAGACAAGACATCAGGTGGTGGACATTCTTAGGAAGGGCAAAGGGGAAAATCACAGAATTTCTGGTGGCCTCTAAGTAAAATAATGAAACATTTTGAGTGCTGACCTTTCCTGGTCATCATAGCCTAGATTTCCATTCCAAGTAAGTTAATAAATTCTGGAGTGGATATTGTTTAACCTGTAAGCTGAAGATGCAAGTTACTTTTGAAAAGGAGGAAAAGGTGAACAACTTAATATACTGTTTTCTTTGCTAAAATGACCCTTCATGTTCCTTTATTTCATTTGATGAGATCACAAATTTCTTAGAAGCAATTTTCCTCAAATCCCTAAAAATTACCAGAAGGGCTACCTTCTACAAAATGATCTTGACATCATTTTGTTTTAAGAAGGCATGCTATAACTCAAATAGGACTTAGGCTCCTTACAGTCACCTAACTCATGTGGTCCATATGAAGGAAACTTGCTAAAGAACAGGTACACAAAAGATCAAGCAAGTGAGTTGAAACAAATTCTCTTTATTTGCTCAACTACAAGGCTGCTGAAGTCAATCTCCAAAAGCAGGTTCTAATTGTGGCTTTTATGCTTCTTCTGAAAATAGATGTTTTTTCCCATCACATGTTAATACTTAGTATTTACTTTGTACCATATAACTTATTACTGCAGAGAGGGGGAAAAGGCCCATAATTTAATTTGATTCAGGTTAATAAACTTAAAAGTACTCCATAATGAAGATGCTGGGGCAGGAGTGTGAGGAATACAAAGATGGGTCAGACGTGATCCTTGCCCCAGAAGAGTTTCAGGATGAAAGCTAAACCATNTACTTTGTACCATATAACTTATTACTGCAGAGAGGGGGAAAAGGCCCATAATTTAATTTGATTCAGGTTAATAAACTTAAAAGTACTCCATAATGAAGATGCTGGGGCAGGAGTGTGAGGAATACAAAGATGGGTCAGACGTGATCCTTGCCCCAGAAGAGTTGCAGGATGAAAGCTAAACCATTTAGTTATGCTGTGCTGTGCTGCCCTGTGCTGTGCTTAGTTGTGCGGTCACATCCGACTCTTTGCCACTACAGGGATGGTAGCCCGCCAGGCTCCTCAGTCAATAGGGATTCTCCAGGCAGGAATAGTGGAGGGGGTTGCCATGCCCTCCTCCAGGGGATCTTCCCAACCCAGGGATTGAACCCAGGTCTCACACATTACAGGCAGATTCTTTACCATCTGAGCCACCAGGGAAGCCCAAGAATATTGTAGTGGGTAGCCTATCCCTTCTTCAAGAGGTCTTCCCAACCAAGGAATCAAACCAGGGTCTCCTGCATTGCAGGCAGATTCTTTACCAGCTGAGCTACCAGGGAAGACCATTTAGTTATGAGAATCAAGCAATAAGCAACAATATATGAGTAACAAGTAAACTCATATATTTAATATATTTTTGAAAATGCAGTAGAAGTTAATGAGTCTCTTTTTCATCTATATCCAGATTTACCAGAGAACAAATTTACCACTTTCTTGTCTAGACCTCTTGTCTTCTTTTGTTTTGTCTGATATCTGATCCAGTTTAATAAAAGTGCTAATTCAGGTATGGAGCTGGCTGGTGTTGAGAACTTATGCAAAAGTAACTTATTGTGTAGCAAAAGTCCTTTGCTATTTATAAAGACCAATGGTGATATATACCAAAGAAATTTCCAAGACTTTGTATCAAAGTAGTTAACGCCCAACTCACACTTAGCTTGTTGTAGATATAATCAACCAGTGACTTCATGACATGTCATTCCTGTAACTTAAATGATCCTGAGGTGTGTTTTCTGGACCCAAATCAACATATGTTAGTAAAAACTGGTTTTCTTAAGGAAAAACTGGGTTTCACGGGGAGTTTGTGGCTAATCCCAAACTGATAATTTCTCTTATTAAAATTATTTCATCACTTGGACAAAAGTTTCACCGAGGCAGTAGTTCCTTTGGCAACCTGCTTGATGACTTGCTATTTGGAAAACAAGGTAACCCATTTTCAAAAATGAAAAGGTGGCGAGGTGGATGTAGGCCATGACTCAACCAATAACATCATGGTGGATGTTTGCCTACAAAAGGAGGACTGTCTTCCTAAAAGGAAGAGGTTTATTCCCATCATGGACAAAGAGAAAGAAAGCTATGGGCATCAACAGGTGTGTGTCTTTTGGCAGAATGATGATGGCATTATGCTCTGTAGGAGGGTATTGGTATGGTGGAAAGCAAAGAGAGCACTTCACGCTTATGAGGCTGACATCTGTGGCTAACGTCAGCATTGGGCCTTTAGGCAAATTTCATGGGCAGCACTCAAATGTCAACCCCAAAGTTTCCAAGAACAACGTCTTCATTCCAGGCATTAGACAAGCATCAGAATTATGCTGAGTGGAGGGGCCTATGTTCAGGCAGTTTGTCCCCAAGTGTTAGCAGTTGATGCAGCAGGGATTGATGGAGGCAGAGGTCTGAAATTCACTTCAGCCAGGTTCACAGGTGTCTGTGCTGCCCAGAAATATCAGTAACAGAAGAACTACATTGCTTTCATCAAGAATGACCCACGTTCTGTGCCTGTAAAATAACTGACATCATTTTGAAACTAAAACCAGCATCTGCAACATATAAGGGACAGCTTAAGCAAAGAATGAAGTAGTTATTGAAGAGTCAGGCTGGGATGAAGGGAACCGAATCCAGTCTGGGCCTTTATTTAAATCTTAACTTGTTAGTACCTGCTAATTTTTGGCAATCTCTTTCTGTGCAGTCAGTCACCAGTGATTCTTAGAACCATAAAATATTGGTGTCAGAAGGAACCCAGAGGTGATGATGAAAATAAATGATAAATAATGGCAATAATGATAATATTTATTGAGTGCTTACTCTGTGCCAGGCACCAAAGAAGTCTTTTAATGGTATTATCTCTTTTACCTGTATGAAAATGTTAGTCACTCAGTTGCGTGTGACTCTTTGCGAACCCATGGACTATATCCTGCTAGGCTCCTCTGTCCGTGGAATTTTCCAGGCAAGGATACTGGGATGGGCTGCCATTCCCTTCTTCAGGGGATCTTCCTGACCCAGGGATTGAACCCGGGTCCCCTGCATTACAGGCAGATTCTTTACCATCTGAGCTATCAGGGAAGCCTTTTTCCTGTATGGCCTCATTTAATTTTTAAAATAATCCCATAAAGGCATTAAGATTCCTATTTGGCAGCTCAGGTAACTGAGGTATGAAACAGAATGTGTAACTTGCACAGAGTCACAGAGTTTTAGTGAGTGCACAGCAAAGCTGGCACGCTCATGGAGGTCCATCTGAAGCCAGCGTCTACACTGTTTAACTAATAGCCTCTCAGAAGGCAAGGGATCCTCAGAAAAAGGCATGTTTCTTTGGCCAGAGTTCACTGAGTAGCCACAGTCCCCAGGAGTTCAGTCACACTTGGTTCAGTGAAAATGATGAAAGGGTGTATTAAAAATGACAGATCGTATACTCTGAAAATAGAAGCTATGTATAGTTTAATATGCAAATTAAAAAGTTTCGTGGTGGGTTCTCTTTTGGCCTCTAGTTCCCCTTCACTAAAGAACTGGCTACAGCTTTTCACCAGCGTGGCTAAGAACACAGTCATTCAGGTCTGGATCACTCACTGCCCTTAGATCCTTTGAACTGTTCTAGCCCTGGGATATCTGTCGATGCTTCAGGCGTCAGTCATCTTGAGAACTTAAAAAAAAAAAAACAAAACAATTCATAGGCCCTGCTTACTGAGACCCTGATACCATTGGTCTGAGAAGGAACCTAACCTTCAATATTTTTTGAAAACTCCAAGATTGAGTCTCATGTAGGTCCCATGTGGAGAACCACTGGTTTACACTTGTGGAAAGCATAATTTGTGTTTTCTGGCAGCTGTTTTTTTTGTTTGTTTGTTTTTTTCCTGTGGTCTGTGAAGATGGTTTGGGCCTTAGAAACCTTTGGGTCTTAGGAAGACGCTGTCACTGCTTGGTGGCGTACTGTCTGAGACTGGATCCCCTGTTTACACCACCCCATGACATGTCCTGGGAACCACATCTACACATCCTCCTTACAAACACTGCTGAGAATATACACTTTAATTACTTTTCACCTAAAATCTTACAGATTACAGTGAAAGTGCAGTCGCTCAGTTGTGTCCGACTCTTTGAGACCCCATGGACTTTAGCCCATCATGCTCCTCTGTCCATGGGATTTTCCAGGCAAGAGTACTGGAGTGGGTTGCCATTTCCTTCTCCAGAGGATCTTCCCGACCCAGGGATCGAACCCAGGTCTCCCGCATTGTAAGCAAGATGCTTTACCTTCTGAGCCATCAGGGAAGTCAATGGACTCTATTACTGACAGTGTAATAATCAAGGAAACTTTACTGTCTTGACAACTCCCACTATCTGTATATATGTTCACATATATAGGTAAAATGCACAGAGCTGCTGCTGTTGCTAACTTGCTTCAGTTGTGTTCGACTCTGTGTGACCCCTTAGACGGCAGCCCACCAGGCTCCCCCGTCTCTGGGATTCTCCAGGCAAGAACACTGGAGTGAGTTGCCATTTCCTTCTCCAATGCATGAAAGTGAAAAGTGAAAGTGAAGTTGCTTAGTCATGTCTGACTCTTAGCAACCCCATGGACTGCAGCCTACCAGGCTCCTCTGTCCATGGGACTTTCCAGGCAAGAGTACTGGAGTGGGTTGCCGTTGCAGCCTACCAGGCTCCTCTGTCCATGGGATTTTCCAGGCAAGAGTACTGGAGTGGGTTGCCGTTGCCTTCTCTGAAATGCACAGAGACATGCATGTAAACAGTTTAGTTCCATTTTAGGTCTAGAGAAGTCTCGAAAATGTCATCTGTCCTTTAATTAGACACCAATAAGAAGAGATTATTTTTACTCATCACTCTGTTGTCTCACTTAAAAATTCCTTCTGTAGCTTTCCCTCTTTATTCACATTACCACCTTCCTAGGTCTAGTCCTAACTTTATTCCTGATTTATTCCAATAGCCATGGAAGGGGAAAAAAAAAAAAAACAGCCTAGAAGAAGCTACATCAAAATGCCAGCTATGGTTGAGTATGAAAGGTAGAGGTCTAGTTTTAATTTTTATATATGCTTTTCGGTGATTTACTAATTTACCTAAATAAGCAAGTGTTACTTTCCTAAAGGAAAACCAAGAACCTTTAGCAGACTAGCCCTCTTTGTTGTTGTTCAGTTGCTAATTCGTGTCGGACTTTTTGCGACCCCATGGACTGCAACACGCCACGTTTCCCTGCCCTTCACTATCTCTCGGAGTTTTCTGAAACTCATGTACATTGATCCGGTAATGCCATCCAGTGAGCTCATTCTCTGTCACCCCCTTCTTCTCCTGCCCTCAATCTTTCCCAGTATCTTTCCAGGCTTTTCCAGTGAGTCATCTCTCTGCATCATGTGGCCAAAGTATTGGAGCTTCAGCTTCAGCATGAGTCCTTCCAATGAATATTCAGGTTTGATTTCCTTTAGATTGACTAGTTTGATCTCCTTGCTGTCCAAGGGACTCTCAAGAGTTTTCTCTAGCACCATATCAATTGTTACCTTGAGTGAGTGAAGTCGCTCAGTTGTGTCCGACTCTTTGCTACCTCGTGGACTGTAGCCCACCAGGCTCCTATGTCCATGGGATTCTCCAGGCAAGAATACCGGAGTGGGTTGCCATTTCCTTCTCCAGGGGATCTTCCCAACCCAGGGATCGAACCCAGGTCTCCCTCATTGCAGGCAGACGCTTTAACCTCTGAGCCACCAGGGAAGCCCCAATTGTTGTCTTACTGGTCTCTGAATATATGTGTCCATTATACAGTCCTATCTGTGGTTCACTATCAGATCAGATTCTCAAAACATGTTTTTCTCCTGTCATTATCCTGCTTAAACCTTGAGGGGCTCCCATTGCTCTTGAGAAAAAGTCTAACCTTCTGGAATCCAAAGGTCTCCTTCATCTAGCCCCACCCTCTGCTGACCCCTTATCTCCACCATACCCTCCCTTTCTGGCCAGCCCAGCATCCTCCTTGTCCTGGAACCAGGAGAACTCTATCAGTTGGTTTGCTCATGCTCTTCACCCCATGGAGAGCCCCATACAATCTGCCCCTTTCTCTGTATCTGTCTAAACGCTATCTTTCTAAGCTTGGCCCGAATACTTCCTTCCTGCTACATTTGTCACCTTCCATTTGTCTCAAGGACGGCAAATAGGTTTCATTATATATGCCACATCCTAGCAATTGAAAATATGGAGAATCCTGAGAGCTCCCTGCTCAGAGGGAACAGGTTCTGTGAGCCGCAGTGGTTTCTGCCAAAGGTGCAAGGGGGAGAAGCGACTTGATATCTGTTACATATCTTTCATCCATATCTTTAACTGCTTTTTTAGACCTGTGATGCCCAGTACAGTAACCACTAGCCACATGTGGTTATTTATTCTAATTAAAATTCTGGTGGTGGGTTAGTCACTAAGTCCTGTCTGACTCTTGGGATTCCATGGACTGTAGTCCACCAGGCTCCTCTGTCCATGGGGATTTTCCAGGCAAGAATACTGGAGTGGTTTGCCATTTCCTCCTCCAGGGGATCATCCTGACACAGGGATCGAACTCCGGTCTCCTGCATTGCAGGCAGACTTTACCCACTGAGCTACCAGCGGGAATTAAAAATAAATACCATTAAAAGTTCACTTCGTTAGTCATGAGGCAGTCTGGGTCTTGGGTCCTGGGACCTTTTACTGCAGTGCTTGGTCCTGGACAAATGTCTCCCTGAGCAACAAAACGCAAAGAAACTGTGAAGAACTAAAAATAACTGTGCACATACTGAGTTGAAGCAGATTATGAACAAAACACTAAAAGGCCAAAACCAAAAGGGCCAGCTGCTGCTTCTGAGGTGCTGGGAGCCGGAGCAGGGCACTGCACATGACCCCTGCAGGCAGCACCACCAAGAGGGCCCGTCCCTCTGCTCCTTTAAGAGACCAGCTCATCCCACCTCACTCGCTTGTGCTACAGCAGGAGCCTTAATAAAACCTTGCCTGAATTCCTCTTCTTGCCTCTTATTAATTTTTATTGATTAAAGAGTCCAAGAACTACCCACGTTTTTAAAAAACTAATTTTCTTTTTGGCTGTGCTGTTCTTCATTGCTGCGCGGGCTTTTCTCTAGCTTTGGTGAGCAGGGGCTACTCTGCAGTTTTGGTGTACCAGCTTCTCACTGCGGTGGCTTCTCTTGTTGTGGAGCACAGGCGTCCTAGAGCAAGGGCTTCGGTAGTTGGGGCACATGGGCTCAGTGGTTGTGGCGCACAGGCTTAGTTGCGCTGTAGCATGTGGGATTTTCCCAGATCAGGGATGGAACCTGTGTCTCTCTGCATCGACCAGCGGAGCCACCAGGGAAGCCCCACTACCCACATTTTAAGTACTCAGCAGCCACACATGGCTACTGGCCACTATGTTGAACAGCAAAAACAGAGAAATGTTCCATCATCACAGGAAGCGTTATCAGTTCTTCTTTAGCCCTGCAATTATATAATAATGTAAGACAATATATTTGTTTCATGTGTGTGTGTGCCTTGTTTTCTCAGTGAGCTCAAAAGTTTTTCTTGGGCAGGACTCTTCTCTTACACTTCTTTTGTATCCCAGAGCACAAGCCAGTGCTGGGCATATATGGAAATATTGTATTTGTTGAATTGAATTTTTAGTACCAACTTGGCAATGTGCAATGAAGTAGAGTAGTAGAAAGAGAACTAATTTGGAAATTAGGAAACCAAGTTTCTGGCCCCAGCTCTTCTGCCAGTCATTGTGTCACTTGGACTATCTCATTTAACTGAAGTAGGTTATAGTTTCCCCAACTGTAAACAGTTATAGGCTAGGCTCTGTCGGAGGATTTTTCCATGTTTGGAATTTTGTGGCATATATGCATCCTTCCCAAGCAGTGCAACTGGTAAAAAATCAGCCTGCCAATGTAAGAAATGCAAGTGATGCAGTTTCGATCCCTGGGTTGGGAAGATCCCCTGCAGTAGGAAATGGCAACCCAGTAAGAATATTCCAGTATTTTTGCCTGGAAAATCCCATGGACAGAGGAATCCAGTGGGCTAAAGTCTATGGGGTCACAATAAGTCACACTCAGCTGAGCACACACACAAGTATGAGGACTACCAAAGTATGGAGTGTTCACTTTTAAGCAGAAATGCAGTTATGCACACACACACACACACACACACACACACACACACAGATACACCTGAAAAAAAAAAAAGAAAGAAAGAAAGAAAGAAAACTAGCCTGTTAAAAATATTCTAACTTATTTAAAATTCCATCCCATTTATCTGATTTTCTGACTATATAAGACTATCATTTTAAGGATTGATTTCACCAGATCTATAGCTAAGTTCTTCTCTGAAGAGGATCATAGCAAAGGGAAGATGACTCCACAAGCAGAGAATGTTAGACCAGGCAAGTGCGACAGAGAATTAGTGGTCTTTGTCAGCAACAAGGCAATGTCACAGCTGCCTCATGGTCTGTTTTGTTTTAATTAGTTAATTTATCTGTTTTGGCTTTGCTGAGTCTTCCTTGCTGTGCAGGCTTTTCTCTAATTGCAGCAGGCAAGAGATACTCTTTAGTTGTATACATGGGCTTCTCATTGCAGTAACTTCTCACAGGCTCTGGGGGCTCTGGCTTCAGTAGCCGCAACTCCCTGCCTCATGGTTTTAACAACCAAACTGAAAACCCCTAGTTTATGCTGCCCACCCTTAGCTGTTGCTCTAAGTAAGGGACCAGCAAACTAAGGCCCACTCTGCTGCCAGTTTTTGTATGTAGCTCAGAATGGTTTTTACATTTTTAAGGCTTTCTCAAAAAAAGAAAAAGAAACATATATAACCATTTGGCCCGCAGAGCTGAAAATATTTACTATGTGGCTGTACACAAACAGCCAGTGAGTGACCTTCTTGTACAGATTCAACCACTTTTCAAGGCAGATCGCTTTCTGAAATGTCCTGATGGCCTGTGGCTCAAGTACAGTGGATAAAACTCCCTGTTCTCCATGTGCCAAGTCAGGGAAAGGCAGCTGCTGGGGGCGAAGGCTGGGCCATGGCTCCACCCCCTTTCTATTGGAAGCAGGCAGGGGCCTTGACTCTGAGTGCAAAGCCAGTCCTTGGATCCAGTCTGTGCTCTCTGGTCTTGACGTTGGAAATTTGATGAGTCACAGTTTCTGGCTGTGTCTTCCTTGACATTCAGCATTCAGGAGAATAAATTCTGAAGGCCTGTTGAAGGGAAAAGCTGCAAACCCCATGGTCATCCAAGCTTATCTGAGGCAGGAGCAGGGCTTGCATCTCAGTTTGTTATTCTTTTCCTTTCCTCCTCTCCTCGCAGACACTCCTTTCAGTGCTTGAGGGATCTAAATTGTATATGCAGATAGGGAGACTGCCGGTGGGAAGACACAGGGGCCACCAGGTAGAGCTGGGCCCATATCTGAGCTCAGACAGCAGCCCTGCCATATGGGCCTGAGACACAGGGTGAAGTTGACTGTTTAAAAAAATTTTTTTAATTACTCTTTTACGTTCCCTTCAGACACCCCATGGAAAAGGCCCTTGGATTTCTCCAAACCCTCTCTCTACCTAGGCCTGCTCTCTAAGTTCTCACCAAGATGTGCTTCCTAAAATGTACTTCTTAATTATCAAACTTCCCTGGTCAGTTCAGTTCAGTTCAGTCACTCAGTTCTGTCTGACTTTTTGTGATCCTATGGACTGCAGCACACTAGGCCTCCTTGTCCATCACCAACTCCTGGAATTTACTCAAACTCATGTCCATTGAGACGGTGATGCCATCCAACCATCTCCTCCTCTGCCATCCCCTTCTCCTCCCGCCTTCAATCTTTCCCAGCATCAGGGTCTTTTCAGATGAGTCAGCTCTTTGCATCAGGTGGCCAAAATATTGAAATTTCAGCTTCAGCATCAGTGCTTCCAATGAATATTCAGGACTGATTTCCTTTAGGATGGACTGGTTGGATCTCCTTGCAGTCCAAGGGACTTTCAAGAGTATTCTCCAACACCACAGNCTCCAGGCTAATTTTCAAAGTTCTATCACCCTTCTGTATTCACAACTGCCTTTAATATAATCTGGTCTGCCCTCACATCTAATAAAAATCCAAATTTACAAAACAAAAGATCTGAAAGGTAAATCTTCCCTTTGTTAAAGAAGTTTTCGTGTCTTAAGGACTAGTGTCTCTCTCTCTACCTCCCTTGCTTGTGAACGCTTTCTACACTTCGTTATGCATAGTAGTAGTTAGTTACTCAGTGGTGTCCGACACTTTGCGACCCTATGGGACTGTAGCTTGCCAGGTGAATATTGCTGTCCTCATCGTACAGGCAGCCTGGATAAAGTAAGTAAACACAAACACAAGTATTAAACCTGGTTCTTTTCGGTGCCTTGGGGTCTTCCCCTTTCTGTGCAGTCTAAACTTGTGTAGCCCTTCCTCCATGTCTAGCTGACGGGGGACATACTCTTGAAACTGGAGAAGAAAGGTGACTAGGGCATGCATGCTAAGTCACTACGTCATGTCTGACTCTTATTCAACCCCATGGACTGTAGCCTTCCAGGCTCCTCTGCCCATGGCAATTCTCCAGGCAAGAATACTGGAATGCATTGCCATGCCTTATTCCAGGGGTTCTTCCCGACCCAGGGATTGAACCCACATCTCTTACATAGGCAGGGGTTCTTTACCATGGTGCCACCTGGGTGATTGGGGGCGGGGGGCGGGGGAGGTCTGAGTTGCCTGCAAGCAAATTCATTTTTGTGTTTGCAGATCTTGAGATGCAGTGAGTATATACCCGTNCATTGCCATGCCCTACTCCAGGGGTTCTTCCCGACCCAGGGATTGAACCCACATCTCTTACATAGGCAGGGGTTCTTTACCATGGTGCCACCTGGGTGATTGGGGGCGGGGGGCGGGGGAGGTCTGAGTTGCCTGCAGGCAAATTCATTTTTGTATTTGCAGATCTTGAGATGCAGTGAGTATATACCCGTGCTGCCATTCTGTATCATAAAAAAAATTCACTTTCCCTAGTTTGTTTACTGTCAAACCTTGGCTCATTAAATATATCCAGTAGCCTGGGTCATGATCATACGAAAGATAGGACCTTGGCTCACTTAAAACAATAGTTGCATTTGCTTCAGTTGGTACAGATTCATTTAGAGAAATCACCAGTTCTCAAGGATGATTCTAGTCCAGCACCAAGCTCCCAGCAGCTTCCAATTAATAGTAATGAGCAGTGCCTGTGTACCACTGCTCCATTCTAGAATTCCCAGCCTAGAAAAAAGCAGTTGTCATGTCCAGGGAAGCATCCATTAGGAATGTTTGCTCTGAGTCAAATACTCACAGCCAGTTCTGGATAGAATTTCCTGACACACAGCCTTGGCTTCCATCATTACTGAGAAAAGAACATATACACAGCTGTGAGACAGAGAAAAAAAGAAATCAATTTGCTAAAATTTGGAGANTTGTCATGCCCAGGGAAGCATCCATTAGGAAAGTTTGCTCTGAGTCAAATACTCACAGCCAGTTCTGGATAGAATTTCCTGACACACAGCCTTGGCTTCCATCATTACTGAGAAAAGAACATATACACAGCTGTGAGACAGAGAAAAAAAGAAATCAATTTGCTAAAATTTGGAGATGCAAATATGCAGAAAAACCCATCATCTTTGGGATTCTCCATTAGATTTCCGTGTAACCCTAATGGTTACACGATGAGATTTTGGTGTCTGAGTGAGTGGGTTCCAGTCTTGCCCACCAATAACTAGTTTTACTTAACTAGGGATCTCAATAATACTTGCCACATACAGTTTTGGAGATGACTGAAGAGGTAGTATTTGTCAAGAATTTAGTGCTGGGTATGATACACAGTGGGTGTTAAATACATGTTAGTGTGTTAGTACATGTGTGTAGGGTATGGTCTACTGCAGCTTTTCTCAAACTTTCTAGGCTCAGACATCTTAACAGGCAAATAAAATAAAGGACACTCAGATAAAAACTTCAGAAGAATAATAATTTTTTTTAGTATAAATATGTCCCAAAAGTTGCATAGACACTTAAACTATTATTTGTTGTTTATCTGAAATTCAAATTTAGCTAACACAACAGTGTTAATCAACTATTCTTCAATATAAAATAAAAATTAACAAATTAACTCTGATTTGCATTTTTATTTGCTGAATCTGGCAACCTTGTCTTTACATTCTTAAGAATTATTAAGGAACCCAGAGTGCTCTTGTTTATGTGGGTTGTATCTGTAACTATTTATCACATTAGAAATTCAAACTAAGAAATTAAAAATATTTATTAAGTACTTCAAAAATAATTGGAATTTCTTATGTTAACAACATTTTATAAAAAACTATATTTCCAAAAAAATAGATGATAGAAAGCATATTTTATTTTTGCAAATAATTACTGGCTTGATAGAAGTCAACTATATTCTTATATCTGCTTCTGCCTTCCATCTGGTGAAATACATTATTTTTATTGAAATAAATAAAGAATACTCGGCTTCACAAAGATATGTAGTTGGAAAAGAGAGGGGTATTTTGATATACTTTTCAGATAGTTAAGAACATTCTTCTTTACTAGTAAAGCCAAACTCTATAAGAGATAGTTTCTTAAAGATTAGTCATAGTATGGAATCTGAAACCATATCAGTGAAGTTTTTAATACTCATGTTAAAATCCAATGGGTCTTTTACTATGTGTGATTCTGTAACATTGTGAATTGGTCATTTGGAAAATACTGGTTTGCTGANTGTGTAGTTGGAAAAGAGAGGGGTATTTTGATATACTTTTCAGATAGTTGAGAACATTCTTCTTTACTAGTAAAGCCAAACTCTATAAGAGATAGTTTCTTAAAGATTAGTCGTAGTATGGAATCTGAAACCATATCAGTGAAGTTTTTATACTCATGTTAAAATCCACTGGTTTACTTGTACTATGAATGGGTCTTTTACTATGTGTGATTCTGTAACATTGTGAATTGGTCATTTGGAAAATACTGGTTTGCTGAGTTGTGAAGATCATTGAAATATTGACACATTTCATTATATAATATTTTTAAAAATCACATTTACTGATATCACAACTAATTTCATCAGAAAAGCGTTTAATTATGACAAACTATTAAGCTCATGGTGGTGAATGTAAGTTCTTCAAAAATTTAACTTTTGCTTGAAAGCTCCGATTTTATCATTGGAGACAAATACCATTAGTTGTGTTCTTTGAAGAGACAGGCACATTTCATTTGTTTCTCCAGAAAGTATCTACCAAATACCCAGAATCTGGATAACCATAGTTTAGCTTCAGTTAGTCTTTCAAGTAAAAATAGTGTTTAGTGACAGAAGCAGCTGTAGTTCACCCTGTAACTGTCGCACACATGACTTTCCTTGAGTCTATGGTCGTGATTAAGTATGCAGCAAGAGTGTTTTGTGCATGCTTCCCATTTCATCACACATTTAAAAAGATGTATGCTCAAGAGTCAAGATGTGTAAATGATGGAATTAATGTTTTCCTGCTTCCAGTACATCCAAAAAAATAATAAAGACAACTTCTAGTGCCTACTAATAGAAAAATGCTATGATTCCTAGTGCAGATTGGTGCCACTGTCTTTTGTGCTGAGATACCAGCAGTGTAACCCTCTGCTGCCTTTTCATCACTGGTGCAAAGGTCAATACAGTGGAAAAATACAGAAATGTCAGTATTATTATGAAAACTGTTTTGACTTTGCAGACCTCTGAAAGGGTCTCCCAGGGGATCCAGGGACCTCACTTTGAGAACCTTCTGGTCCCAGCGAAACTGTTACTGCCCCAGTGACAGACAGTTGATTCATCATGTGTTCCCCTCATCTGTCCCAACATCTCCTTCCTTAAGCAGTTTGGAAAAACACTAGAGACTGTTGGGACCTTTCTTAGGGTTTGATTTAGGCTGGGCTGGGTAAGTTTCTGAGGCTGCCTTCAGGATGCTCTCAGATGCCCTCTCCAGAAAACTGAAAGGGCTTGAATGAGTCAGGGGAGTAAAGACCTCTCCAGGATTCTGCGAGATTTACTCGCCTCGCTCCAAATAAAACATTCTCCTCTTGCTGCTTCCTCCTTATCACTGGTGTCTGAGAGAACTCAAAACCCCTTTCAGAATCTGGAACCATCTTGCAGACCAAATACATGCTAGATTCAGATATATCTAAGCTAGAGGTGGGCCTCTGGAATGACAGACACTCTGGTGAAAGGTTGATTTTTCTGCCCTAATAGAAATCAGCAGTTAGAAGTACCAGGGGGACACCTGCATGCTGGCATACCCAAAAGAATAGCACAAAACCCAACTTAGAATTGCATGGCTGAAGGTGGGAAAATGCTATTATCTAACATTTATATTGCCTGGAAGGCACAGTTCTTTCTCAGGGACAAAGAATTTATCCTCTGAGCAGCATGAGATGAAATATTTGATCCTCCCTGGAGCCAGGGTCCTTGTGGCAGAAGAGAGTGGCTTAGAAGAAGAGCAATGACTGGACTGGATCTGCTCTGATTCTCAGCTCTGCCCTTATCAGCAAAGAGCATGCCCTGGGGCAGATTCTCTGAACCTATCTCCTCCTCTGTTAGATTAAATTAAATGACATTATAGATCAGTTCAGTCACTCACTCTGTCCAACCCTTGGCCACCCCTTGGAATGCAGCACGCCAGGCTTCCCTGTCCATCACCAGGATGGTTTATCAGGTAACCAGTAATTGTTGTTCAGTTGCTAATTTGTGTCCAATTCTTTGAGACCCCATGGACTGCGCATGCCAGGCTTCCCTGCCTGGCATTTAATCATTGGTTCTTGTTTCATGGCATGATTTGATGGTTAATTTCTTTGCCACCTTGTCTTTATAATCCACTTTTCTCATCCTCTTTGAATACAGAACAAAACACAGCTACTACATCAAAACCCTAAACGCTCAAGTCATACCTGGAGTCATACTTGGAGTTTACTCCATTAGGCAGTACTTTGGATTCTGATACTGTCTTCAAACTTTTTTTTTCTTCAGACTTCAAATATGTTCCTTACCCATCAGCTCTGGACAGTGTGCTAAGAAGGCAGAGGAGGCTACTCTCACGGTCTAGAAAGTGGTTGACTTGTATGTGGATATGTGGTCCAACGAGGCTTGGATACCCAGGAGAGGGAAAGACTCCTACGAAGCGAATAATTTATTCCCAAGCTGTGTGGGTTTGTCACTTTGCAGATCTGTTCCTCTCTGGTTTGCTTAAAGAAGGGGAGGTGGGCTGTGGGGTCAAGTGAGATAGACCCTCCTGCCCCCCAAATAGGATAAGAATTCGATGAGCCCAGAGGGAGGAAGATGAGAATATGCCAGAATTGGCACTGAGGCTCTGAGAAGAGGCATATCTGAGGAGGGTGGAATTGGGTGGTCCTGGCCGTGAAGGAGGGAAACCCTGGCCTGTGAGCAAAGTCCAGCTTCAGCCTCGTGACCTAGAGCCAGGTCAGAGCTGAGAATAGGAGCAGATCCAACCCAGTCATTGCTCTTCATCTAAGCCACTCTCTTCTGCCACTGTTGAATCTTTCTGGATCTCTCTTCAGTAGAATCTGGATGATAACACATGTGTTTCACTCCCTCACCAGCTAGTTTATCACATAAAATGAAGAAAGAGGGTGATAGGAGTAATTGATATACACGTCATCTCTCTGTCGGGCAAAAAAGGACGGTTAGAAAGGGGGATAGGAAAGAGAAAATGAGAAAAAAAAATGAGAGAGAGAAGAAGAGGAGAAGGGAGGCAGGCATGCAGGTATCTGTGTTAGAGGGCAAGATGGGTCAAGAGGAGAAACGTGGAAGCACAGGCACTGGCAGCCTGGGCTGGAGGCCCGGGAGGCCGGCTCACCACGCCTCTGGGAGGCAGATAACCGGCCTCAAGGATACCCACCCAAGGTGGATTAGTCACAGCACTAACCTGAGGCACCTGTGATACTGAGGAAACTGAAAACAAGACAGGACCTATAGAGGTAAGGGGTGGGGGAGGAAAAATGGACAACTACCTTGAAAATGCTTTGGAAATGTGTATATGCCATTTTCTACGCTCTCAGATTAAGGGCGCTGGCAGTTCTTTGGGTAAACCTTTCTTGGTTTTAGACATTTTTATTTTATAGGTGAGGAAAACAGGCTCAGAGAGGTTAAGTGATTTGCTCAAGGTCACACAGCTGGTGTGCCCAAAAGCCTTGATCGCAATTCCCTGTTCAGTTTTCTTTCTACCCCATTGGTTGTCCTAAAGATATGAAATGAAGAATTCTAGGTATTCCTGGGGACTTCGGTGGGGGTAGGGACTAGAAAATGGGTTTTCTTATTTGCCTAACCTGGCTGTGTGTGAGATTCCAAAGCCAAAGTCAATTCCTTCTCTCTATGGCCTTGGTCTCTTTTTATGGAGTCGGCCCGATGATCATGGGATAATTCTGTTTTCTCCTTCCTCAGCTCTAAGAGCAGGCAGGTGCGAGCTGCCCGTAGGAGCTCCGGACTTCATCAACATTCGTGTGTGCTGTAGATGATCCCTGAGTGCTCTCTCTTTATCTTATTAACCCTGGTGGTACCAAGAGGCACCTGACTTTTGGATATGCTAATAATTCAGTGCCAGCCAGTTTCTGTTATCCTCCAGTTGTAATTGTTAACCTGAATGGAATGCAAAACTTCTGGTTTGGAGCAGAGTTGGTTTTTAACTGTGAATTACTTGAAGTGTATGGAAAATGGGAAGTACGTTTTATTTTTTGTGGAAGATGGTTTCTGTAAAGCTTTTTTTTTTGGCGTCCGCTTTGCTCCGAAAACTAGAAATACATGGTACATGTTTAGATGTGGCAGTCTCTACAGATTCACTCGTGACCTCTACCCTTTATTAACTCTTGCCTTTGACACTTTTTCATTTTAACAAGCCAAGACTTGCTTGGGGATTAGAACAATGAGCTTATCATAATGAGGCTTAAAAAAAAAAGACAACAAAACTCCGAGTTTGTGTCTGCTAGCCCGCCCCTCCCCCTTGGAAGTTTGGGATTTTCTTTTCGCCCTTAAGGGGAAGTGTGGAAATAGAGCCCGCCTGTTCATTTGCATTACTGCACATCACATCACACGATATCTTTTCGACCATTATATTGTGTTCTCTCAATGGTGTTTGCTCTGAGGGTGGGACACAAGGCTGTTTAGTGTCTCGTGAAACATTTACCAAAAGCACTGAGCCAGGGTTTTGAAGGGCATTCCGTTGCCAGAGTGTAGGAGGAGAGAGCCAGCAGGGGAAAGGGAGCTCCAGGTGTGCAGCAGGTACTTGTTTCATATTTTAGTTTTTATACATGTTTAAAATGTTAGATTACATAACGTGTTCCTTCTGCTGAAGGGGCAGGAATGGTAAGGAAGGGGGCCAAAGGATTGCTTTGCAAACTGTATTTTTCTGTGGATCCAGAGTCCCTGGATAATTGTAATCTTCAGTTTCGGTTGAATGTTGTTTTCGGTTTTAGTCCAGGGACGTGTATGTCACAGAGAAGGAGGTAAAATCTACCTGCGCAGGAGGTTTCCCCATGGCCTGGATCAGAACTTAGCATTTGCTTTAGCAAAGAATTCGGAACCAGCTGCAGTGTTCCTAGGAGGCAACGTGTAGCCTTGTGATTTGCGTTTCATTATACCCCGTGACTCACTCCCTGAAAAGCTTTTGCTAAATGGTGGCTTGGGTTTTGTGAAAATACTCTTAAACTTTCTCTCTTACCCTCTCCTTGCCCCGATGAAAAGTCAGCTTGAAAGACTCTTCCTATCCTCAAATTTTTGTTTTTAGAACACAGTTGCTAGGAATAACTTTATATCCTGGTCATACATAGTTTTGGGGAAACGAATGACTCAGTGCTTCTTGGGAATGCTAAGTATTCTACCTTTTTTTTTTTTTCCTTTTGTAGAAAACATGAGCGTCTATGATAAAACTAGAGCCATAATCAAATGTTTACATTTGATCAAGTGTAATAATGATATCCTGGTCACAGATACTTGGAATTGTGTTATTAGTGGTTAAAACTCAAACAGTAGGTAGGAAAATCTAGAAAAAGGGTAACTCCAGAAGGTGACTGTAATGGTCAGTTCCTGGGAAAAGAAGTTGCTGGATGGTATTTGCAGTGTAACAAGCATGTAGAATCTTTAGTCTGTTTTTATTTTATGGCAGGAAACCTAATCATAAAGACGGTACTGAAGTTAAGATTAAACTGCGAGCATGTTGTTGTTCAGTTGCTCAGTCATGTCCAGCTCTTTGTGACCCATGGACTGTAGCACGGATTATGAAGGAACATTATTAGTGTACTCTTTTCACCGGTGACGCTAGCAGTCAGAAGCCGAGAGTCTTTCTTCTGACAAGTTCCCAGTCATTGCAAAATGGTTGAAATAAATGATGGTTTCAAAATTAGAGGAAACTTCCTTCATGGGAAAAGTTCACTGTGGCTTTGTGTATTTAGGCAAATAGGACTAAATTTACAATTTCGAAGGGCCGAAGACATCAGTTCACCCGAGGGGATAGCAGATTTGATTGTTTTTATATGCGTATCAGAAAACTGAATTTTACTTTGAGTTATTTCACTACTCCATCATTCTAAGTTTATCTAACTTGCCACAAGTGTATTACTTTTTTCTTATCTCTCTTGTAAAATTTTGAAACAGAGGTAGGAATACTTGCTGTTTACTTCTCTGTCCCGTAGATGCACCTTGATTGCTTAAGGGTCTGTCAAACTTTTGACCTTCAATGTTATTAATACTCCAGAAATCCAAAATAGATCCTGACCAGTGAAGAAACTCACGCATTAATTCCACTGTCTCTCAGGTAGATGGATAGAGTTTTATGTCTGAAATCTCATCAGAGGATCAGGAAGACTGGAAAGAAGTCTAAAAATAAATCATTTCCAGATATTTGCCATGCCCTGTTTCCCATTATTTCATTGGGAAAATCCTACCCAGTGCAGTTCCTTTGTTTGCTTATTTAAAATCAGAAGTCCCAAAGGTCTGTATGGAACTGTAAGAAACTAAGATCAACAAAGTCTACATTTCCATCTCTCTTTAGGAGTTCTTGCAGTTATTAGGCAGTTTGTTAATGGATCCACTCAGATGTCAAATTAAACTCTGGATACATTGGCCTCTGTCTCTGGCATTTAAAACTGCTGCTATTCCATGTGATATGTTAATAGTACCAGGCTGGCTTTATCAGGCATGTGTGTGTTAGTTGCTCAGTTGTGTTTGACTCTGCAAACCCACAGAATGTAGCCTGCCAGGTTCCTCTGTCCATGGGATTCTCCAGGCAAGAATACTGGAGTGGATTGCCATTCCCTTCACCAGAGGATCTTCCTGACCCAGGGATCGAACTCGGGGCTCCTGCATTGCAGGCAGATTCTTCACCATTTGAGCTACAAGGAAATCCTTATCAGGCATATATTTGGGTAAAGTCTCTCCGCAAATATTTTGTCATCTGCTCCTCCTCTCCTTTAGACAGCAAGCTCTTGGTTTGTAATATGTCATGAAGGTGAAATCTCTAAGGACAGTAATTGGCCCCCAAATTAGGTGGCAGTTTGCAACATGCAGGAATGCCCAAGGAGTCAGTGTTGTTTTGGCTTGCTTGGACAGAGCTGTCACGAAAAGGTGTGGGTGAGTAACGCCCACCTTTCAAGATTTTTGGGTGACCGTGCCAGGAAAGTCACAGTCACAGGAACTTGGGATCAGAACTATCAGGCAGACTGATAGTTCATAAAGACATGGGCTATTTGGGGCTGGTTTTGTTTTGGTAAAAACTGAATTTGTATAGGTTAGTCAAGCAATGATTAAAAATCCTTCACTTGGGGCTTCCTTGGCAGTTCAGTGGTTAAGACTTCTGCTGAATGGGACACAGGTTCGATTCCTGATCTCAGAACTAAGATCCCATGTGCCCCCAGTGGGGCCAAAAAAGAGAAGGAAAAAAAATCCTTGTCTAGTAACACAGGGTCTTAAGTAAGGCAAAAAACAGTCCTCACAGCATTCAAAAAATTCAACCCATTAAGTCCATCAGAGCCTCACTCTGCCTACTCGCTTTTGCTTTAGAATTCCTGTTTTCTTAATGCACAGTGAATCAGAACTCTTTTTGTTGGCTAATGATTAATCATCCATTCATTCAACAAATGCTTACTAAGATCTCATTCTGGGCTAGGTTCTTACCTCTCAGTTCTTAAATGTCACTTCTTCAAGGTGACCTTCCCAAACCCCCTAAATTAGGTCCTAACCCTTTAAGATAGTCATCACACTAGTTTTATACTTGCCTCCTCTGCCAAAGAAGTCCCCCTTGCGTCATGAATTGCGACTGTCTTATTCACCACTCTATGTTCAGTGCTTAGCACTAATATTAGGCATTCTAAAAACAGGTACCAAATACATGAATGAATGAAAGCAGAGGATAAGGGCCAGGATGGTTAGAGGCAGGCACAGAACAATGAAAAATTGCCCCTGATAACAGGGAAAGGGCAAAAATTACTGTTACCCAGTTTGGAAGCAATGCCCCCTGAAACCATTCTTTCATTTCAGCCCAGCTCAACCATGTAAACTTATAAGGATAGCCTTGGTTCACCAAGAAAAATGTGCTCGGTAACATTTGTTTAAGATGAGACTGAGGACCACAAATCATTTTATAAAGATTTTCTTCCAAGAAAGTAATAGTTTTCTAACTTAAGTGGATATATTCAGTTATTTGGAAATTTNACCCAGTTTGGAAGCAATGCCCCCTGAAACCATTCTTTCATTTCAGCCCAGCTCAACCATGTAAACTTATAAGGATAGCCTTGGTTCACCAAGAAAAATGTGCTCGGTAACATTTGTTTAAGATGAGACTGAGGACCACAAATCATTTTATAAAGATTTTCTTCCAAGAAAGTAATAGTTTTCTAACTTAAGTGGATATATTCAGTTATTTGGAAATTTTAATATATGAGTAATTCTTTATTCCTACAATTATTTCCTACCAATGAAAAAATTGAGCACTTAACACAAAATGCAAAAAGAGCCTGGAAGAATGTGATAAGGGAGAAACTTCAATGTGATGAAGTTAAGTCAAATAAGTGCTTTGAAAAATATTATTTTAAATATTATTTATTGAAGTATAACATAAAGGCAGTCAAATGAACACCTCTTAAGTATACAGCTTGAGTTTTTACATATAGCTGTGTAACCACCAGTCTTAGTTCAAAGTGTGGGACATTTTCAGTGTCTCAGAAAGCTCCCTGTGCTTCTCCTCCCTGTCAGCCACCCACCCTGCTCCAGGAAACCATTATGCTGACTTCCATCACCACACATTATCTGTTTTTTAAAATAACTTTTATTTATCTATTTTATTTATCTATTTACGGTGCTGGTCTTTGTTGCTGCGAGGGCTTTTCCTAGTCACGGAGAGTGCGGACCTACTCTCTAGCTGTGCACAGGCTTCTCATTGCTGTGGCCTCTTGTTGCGGAGCACCGCCTCAATAGTTGTGGCACGTGGGCTTCGTTGCTCCATGACATGTGGGATCTTGTGGGATGAGGGATCAAACCCATGTCTCCTTCACTGGCAGGCAGATGCTTTCCCACTGAGCCACCAGGGAAGCCCCTACATTAGCTGTTCTTGAACTTCATAAAAGTGGAATCATATATCCGTGCTCTTCGTGTCTGGCTTCTTTCACTCAACGTTGATTTGTATAGCTGTAATGTATTCCTTCACTGATGCATAGTATTTCTTTGTAACAATACACCGCAGTTTAATAAACTGGGCATGAGGAGATTAAAAACATGACTCTATGAGCTGAAAATTATTCCATGTGTGCCAGCCCTTTAAAGTTGCATGTTCTCATAAAAGGTGGGTTGGAAATGTTATCATTTGAAAAGGCGGAAAAAGATAAGTCCTTCTGGGAGTGGATTTATTAAGTACTCTGCATGGGCTGTTCATTTAACTGAAACCATTACCCTAGAAGGTGACAGCCGTCGTTTGCAGAAGAGGAAAGTGAGCCTGAGAAAACTCTAACTGCACAATCGATCTTAACACCCAGGTTGTTGGTTACAGCAGCGAGCAGTGCTCCCCTGGCAATGAGCATCCCAGGTGGCTTTTGAGGCTGTGCTACCTCTTTAACGAACTCAGCATTTATACAGTAGCACAGACCTATTTCTGGTCAGAAAGCTGGCAATTGACCTGGCTTTTCTTAATTCAATTTCTTTATCTTTCCCTTCAGTGTTTTTGTTGTTTTGAAAAGAAGTCTCCCTTGTATATTTTTCATTCTGACTTTTGTTTATGAATTAATTTTTGTGGCTTATGATTTTTTTCAGATGCATATCTGAATCTAAAGTCTATTCAGCAAACTATTGAGGTTTTCTTTTTCTTTTTTTTTTTAAATAAAGATTAGTTATTTTCTTTCTTTTTTTTTTAAATTTTAGCCATGCCACACCTAAGCCACAGTAGTGAAAGCACTGAATCCTAACCACTAGTTCAGTTCAGTCGCTCAGTCATGTCCGAGTCTTTGCGACCCCACGGACTGCAGCATGCCAGGCTTCCCTGTCCATCACCAACTTCCAGAGTTTACTCAAATTCATGTCCATTGACCACTAGACCACGAGGGAATTCCATAAGATCAGGTTTCAATATCTGTGCATAAAGAAATGTTCAATCACTGTAAGAAAGGTAGATGAATTTCAAGTCAGAATTGCCGAGAAATTTCCTGGGAGGCAAAAGTCACATCTTACATTATGGAGTTTGAAGTGCTTTAAATTCTAACTCCCAGAAGGTCTATATGTCAAAGTCTCTGATTCAACTGATCATGTTGGAAATGAACAAAATTTCTAAATTTCCTCTTCCTTAGTACCTTTCCTGATTTTCACCCTACAAGTATACACATTCACAATCGCATTCTTCAAAAGTTACCAGAAACTTGCTCAGAATGCCCTTCAGTCAGAATAACAAAAGGGAGAATATACCTTTTAGATTTTTTTCAAGTTGGGAATGAAAGAGGCTATGTTTTTAATTTTGCATTAATTTTGGAAGGCATATCAGTGTGATCAGGTCACCATTTCAATGAGACCACAGGTAAGCAGTCCTGTATGCCCAGTGACAGACAGGAGAATACCCTGTCATAGTCAAACATTTTGAGTCACTTCTAGAAAAAGCAAGAGATGCCCAGATTCTTTGCTTCAAAGGCATCATTATTTTCACAGTAGAAAGCCCCTTCCATATGGGATGCTTGAACATCAAAGATTTGATATGATTCTTCTTAAATTTATGAACAATCACAGGACCAATATCTTGTGTTTTACACTTAAGAAAATACTTTCCGAAATAATTTTATACTTATCTTAAAAAAAAAAAATTCTGAGATGTAACATTTACACATTTTGTATATGAGGAAGCTGAAATAAAGAATCTGTTACACACCTAGTTAGTGAAAGAGGAGACATTCAGATTTTCTGCTTCCATGGGGCCAGCTCTTCCCACTACCCAGGTGGCCACCCAGGCAGTGTTTGGTGAACTGCATAAGCCATTAAAATCTGCTGTCTTTCAAGACATTCTTTGGTCTGTGATGACTGTTCAAGTCATACCATTTGATCGTACTCGTACTATGTGCCAGGCATTGCTCTGGCTGCTATATGTATATCATCCCCAATTCTTGAAATTGCAAGCTAGGAATCATTAACCCCTTTTGCAAACGGGGAACTGAGTCACTGAGCTCAAGAAACTTGAATAAAGCCACATTTTTAGTAAATGCTGAAATCTGCCTTCACACTCAGATTAGTTTGACCCCAAAGTTCATTCAGTTTCCTCATGCCATCCTGACTCTCATCAGAAAAAAAGTGTCTTTCATCTTCTCAATTACAAGTGAGGCAAGTGCAGGAGCCCTAAAACTGTTGACAAGTCTTAACTCATCTCAATATACCTTTCTGACAAGCGGGCGTTTTCTTTAGAACTAAACAAAGACAGGTACTGGGTTGGATTCAGTTTTTAAAAAGGTTTTTTTTTTTTTTTTTTTTTTTTTTTTAAACTCTTGGAGCTGTAAGAAAACTAGATTAGGTTGCCATGCAGTCAAGTTTTGTGTGCAGAGTATCCTATCTTCATCAGTGAAATTGAGAGACCCCTGATGGGGAAGCTGGAAGAAACGTTAGCTCTTGGGAATGGAGATTGGGCCACGTGATTCTCAAGATCTTGCTAATTCTCAAGATTGTTGTGTTCTAAACAACAATTCCATGATGGAAAATTGGAAAGAAGTGTTCAAAGCCACAGCTTATTTCTCTCCATCAAAGTTATTGTTTACCTTCACCAAAGAACCAAGTCTTGCAATAGAAGCGTGTGGTTTCTAGCACCTAAGACAACTATAGTGTGGCTGCAGGTAGAATGGTCTCAAAGACAATGAGTCAGACAGAAAGATACCTCAGATGCCAGTTGGGTACAAAAAAACACCATCCTGAGGTTAACCTCCTGCTGATGTTATCCTTCGCGATAAAATAAGAGCCAGCCAGCTTCCCTAGTGGCTCAGATGGTAAAGAATCCACCTGCAGTGCGAGAGTCCTGGGTTCGATCCCTGAGTTGGGAAGAGCCCCTGGAGGAGATCATGGCAACCCACTCCAGTATTCTTGCCTGGAGAATCCCCATGGACAGAGGGCTGACAGGCTACAGTCTGTGGGGTTGCAAAGAGTCGGACACAACTGAGGGACTAAGCACAGCTAGTAGGCTAGTGCTCTGCTTTTCCCAGTGCACTGGCTTTCTCTGTGCGGCATTTTTACTTTTTCAGCAAATTTACCAACCTTTAGCAATTACTATTAGGATTAATTGAGATAACATGAAGTCTATAAAAGTATCTGGCACATCACGGGGGTCTTAGTTTGCCTTCCTCTCAAACAGGATTCCCTGGAAGGAAGTTGGCACACACGAATGGAACTGGACTCTTACTTAGTAATGAATTCAATGGGTTGAACATTTTTCCCCCTTAAGGATTGTGAAACCTCACTATTTAAATTTGCCATTGTGAAGTAAGCTTGATCTCTGTGTCAATCACAATTGCAAACTTTGATTAGAAATGAAACAAAGGCTTTTTATTCTACTCTAATTAAATGGCTTCTTATAAGAAAGCTGTAAGATATGCCCACTCTTTCATTTTTAATAAAGAATATTAGAGTAGCTCACAGGCACAGAGCCTGCTGTTGTTTGAATAGATATGTCAGGGAAAGTAAGATCATATAATGAAGGTGTTAATAAACACATGGGCATCTGCACACATTGAAAATGATTGAATATAATCCCATTCATAATATGATCCCTGGCTGGGAAAAATCTCCTAGAGAAGGAAATGGAAACCATATTCTTGTATTACGGTATTTTTGCCTGGAAAATCCCAAGGACAGAGGAGCCTAGTGGGCTATACAGTCCATGAGGTCACAAAGAGTTGGACACGACTGAACATCTGAGCATGGACAGCATAATATGATGAGGGCTTTATTTGCTACACAGAAGAATAGATGTTTTCACTGGAATTTTAAAATGATATATTTTGTAGAAAATGCCAGGTTCTGCGGGAGTGAGGTGGTATGGAAAGAACACTGACCCAGAATCATGGAGTTGATTTATTCCTGGGCCTTCCATTTAGTCTGTGACTTCGAGAACACGTATGCTTCCCAGGAGCATTCTGCTGACTGTGTGCAGTGAAAAGCTTTGTTCTGCTTTTAATTCTAGGAAATAGCACTGATTTGGATGTATTATACTGTTATTCTGTAGAAAAATATCAGAGGATCCTGGTTTATGAAGTGTAGTCTAACTCTTC
>SJYA01001032.1:1769851-1806551 GCA_006410615.1 Neotragus moschatus | reverse complement strand
AGAATTTTGAGTATTACTTTAGCAGCGTGTGAGATGAGTACAATTGTGCAGTAGTTTGAGAATTCTTTGGCATTGCCTTTCTTTGGGGACTGGAATGAAATCCTATCCTTGGTTAATTTTCTGTTTGAATGTCAGCATTTCTCTTCAAAGATACATTAGCACCACTCTTCTGTTATACAAAACAATGAAATGCCCTTTTCAATAAGAGCAAAAAGACAGAGTAAAATTTTACTAAAGGAATTCAGAAAGGAAAAATGAAAGCTTTTTACTAGACCTGGAGAGTACATTTGTTGAACCGTAAAAATGAGTGAGAAGAGTGAATTGGGGTTACGTGAGAGTACTATGTGACCTTGGTTACCCCATCCCATAATAATACATACTAAGGAGGAGAGCTTCAGTGAGACCCTTTGCTATTTAAGGATTCATTTGATTGCAAGTGACAGAAATCCAATCGCAAATAGTTTAAGGAATCAATCCACAAATATACCAAATTAAAATCACATAAAATTACATACATACATATATATTTACTTAGCTGGAAATTCTAAGGAGGTAGAACATGACTGGATCAAAGGAATCAAAAGAGGTCATCAGGATTGATTTTCTCCCTCGCTGTCTCAGCCTGTTGTCCTGTGTGCTGGTTTTTTAGTTTCGGCTTCCTCATATCCAAAGGACTCCAGTTCACCAGCACAGTGACACACCTGGATGTGTCCCTGAGTTCTGGGACATAGAAGGGTCCGTTGCCAGGAGCCGTGGAAGGGTGGATGGGCAGGAGAAAGTAGGTGTCTGTTTCACTTGTGAGCTCCCTTTCCTCTGTGCTGATGCTTCGCCGATTCCCACATCTTATGCCTCAGACTCCAGAGTTGAATTACACCACCTTCCTTGCACTAACATGGATTTACTGATTATTAGGGTTGTTTATCTATGTAGCTGAGACTCTTGATAACTGCTGGAGGTTTTATCATTTCAGCAAGATTTACTCTGAGAACATTGAGTGCTTGACTTGTCCATATTGAGAAAGTTTTATCATTTCTTTTTTTCCCCCCCACCAAGTGAAAGCCCATTTGCAAATGTCTAGTTCTAGAAATTGGTATAAGAGTACAGATCTGATTGGGAAGGAACCAGTATTATGAGCATCATTTCTCTGCTTTGTTTCAAGAGCAAGAAAACCTCCCGAATAATCCTTGTCAGGGAATAGATACAACATGTTATTCTGTCAACACTGCAATTATTAAGGATTTGTTTTCTCTTTCTTAGTCATTTGTAAGCTTGTGGTAGTTTCAATTTTATATCTCTCTTTCCTCGTACCACATAGTAGGGAATCAAAAAATATGTATTGAATGATTGAAGAGTCTGGAATTTTTGAATGATTTTCCTGAATTTGGCCAAATTAGAATTAGGTTAAAATTCATAATATTACCCCAAAACACCCACATTTATTTGTTATAACTTTGATTTGTTATAATAATATCTTTCTAGTTATATTTATAGGCAAGAAGAAATAAAACACTGATGTCCACCTTTCTTCAGTTAAATTAAGCCCCTGGAAAAGGAAATAGCAACCCATTCCAGTACTCTTGCCTAGGAAGTCTCACGGACAGAGGAGCCTGGCAGCCTATAGTCCAGGGGTCGCAAGAGTCAGACATGACTTAGTGACTAAAACAAGAACAATAACAGGCTGGAACAGTAAACAGCCCTTTCCAGTTTCTTATCTCTCTTAACGAAACTTAAAAATTTTTTCTTATATGTTCCTAGCGCACTTTGTGGAGAAAGAACGTCACACNAGGAAGTCTCACGGACAGAGGAGCCTGGCAGCCTATAGTCCAGGGGTCGCAAGAGTCAGACATGACTTAGTGACTAAAACAAGAACAATAACAGGCTGGAACAGTAAACAGCCCTTTCCAGTTTCTTATCTCTCTTAACGAAACTTAAAAATTTTTTCTTATATGTTCCTAGCGCACTTTGTGGAGAAAGAACGTCACACATTTTGAGCACTTGCTATGTACCAAGTGTTCTGTGGACACACTGTCTAATTGAAATCCCACAGCCACACCATAAAGCTCTCCTCTTTCTCAACTCCCTCCTTCATGATGTCATTTATCATGGCATTTATCACACTGCATTGCAATATTTGCTTCTTTTCTTTGTCTCCTAAACTATGAGTTTCTCAGCTGCAGAGTCTGTCTTATTCAGGTATGTATTCTCAGTACCCAGCTCACAGTGGGAACTCTGGAAATATTTTTGAACAATTTGGGTATTGTGTAGTGTTTATTTTACAAATTAACATCCAAGGTTCCTAAGTAGAAAGCGATTAAGGTTAGGTTTTGAGAAAGAATCTGCCTGCCAGTGCAGGAGATGCAGAGATATGGGTTTGATCCCTGGGTCAGGAAGATTCCCTGGAGGAGGAAATGGCAGCCCACTCCAGTGTTCTTGCCTGGGAAATCCCATGGACAGAGGAGTCTGACAGGCCACAGTTCATGGGGTCATAAAGAGTCGGACACGACTGAACATGCACACACATACCAGACTTGAAGTCTTGTTTTCTTTCTGCTAAACCACTCAGGGTTGCTAGGAAGGTTGGCTGGAGTGATGAAGCAGATTGAGGAGGGGAAGTATAAGGGGATGATGACGAGAGTATTCATTTCTCTTGAGTATATACTATGGAGTGGAATTGCTGGGTTATGGGTAAAGCTGTGCTTCACCTTTTAAGGACCTGTCAGACAGCTTTCCATCCAAAGTGACTGCACCATTTTACATTCCCATTAGCAGTATGAGGGTTGCAATGTCTACACATCCTTCCAACACCTGTTTTGATCAGTTTTTTTGGTTACAATCATCCTGGTGGTTGTGTAAAACTGATATTTCACTAAAGTTTTCATTTATATTTCGCTGGTGGCTAATTATGTTGAGCATTTTCCATGTGCTTTTTGGCCATTTGTATATCTTCTTTGAAGTAAGTCCATTCAGATCATTTGCCTGCTCTTCAATTGGGTTGTCTTTTTATTATTAAGTTGTAGGAGTTCTTTATATACTTTAGATACAAGTCTCTTATTGGGCATAGAATATAAATATTATATTTGCATATAATATTTGCAAATATTTTCTCCCATTTTATGGGTTATCTTTTTACTTTAGCAATGATGAGCTGTGAGGCACAAAAATGTTTCATTTGGCCAAGTCCAATTTAATGATTTTTTTTCTTCTGTTGTTTATACTTTTAATGTTATATCTAAAATGCCATTGCCTGATCTAAGGTCATGAAGATTTATATCTATCTTTTCTTCTAAGAATTTTATAGTTTTAGCTCTTATAGTTGGGTGACTCATATTATTCAGTTTTTATATATGGTATGAATTATGGGTCCAACTTCATTCTCTTGCATTTGGATAGTTGTTCTAGCATCATTTCTTAAAAAGACTATTCTTCTCCCATTGAGTGAACTTCATACCCTTGTCAAAAGTCAGTTGACTGTAGATGTATGGTTTCATGTTTTACTCTGTTTTCTTGTCTCTCATTTCTATCCCCCTGATCAGTATGTCTGTCCTTATGTTAGTACTATACTGTCTTAATTACCATCAAGTGCTTGGTCGCTCAGTCGTGTCCGACTCTCTGCAACCCCACAGACCGTAGCCCGCCAGGCTCCTCTGTCCCTCAGATTTCCCAAGCAAGAATACTGGAGCAGGTTGCTATTTCCTTCTCCAGGGGATCTTCCCAACCCAGGGATCAAACCAGCATCTCCTGTGGCTCCTACATTGGCAGGCAGAGTCTTTACCACTAGTCTAGTGCCACTTGGGAAGCCCATATGGCTTTATACTAAGTTTTGAAGTTGGGAAATGTGAGTCCTCCAACTTTGCTCTTCTTTTTCAAGATCATTTTGCCTTCTGGGCCCCTTTAATTCTCATACAAATTTTAAGACCAGCTTATCAATTTCTTCAAAGAAGTTAGCTGCAATATTGATAAAGATTGTGTTGACTACATAGATCAGTTTGAGGAAGACTGCCATTTTAACATTACACCTTTGATCCATGAACATGGATGTTTTTCTGTTTATGTCAATCTTCTCATTTCTTTCAACAGTGTTTTGAAGCTTTCATTTTACTATGATTTTTTGAAGCTATTTTAAATGAAATTTTTTTATTAATTTCATTTTTTGGACTGCTCATTGATAGTTTATCGAAATACAATTATATTTTAATTCAAATTGTAATTTAATTTAAACACAGTTGTATTACTTTTGTATATTGGTTTTGTATGCTGCAACCTTGATAAACTTATTGAATATTTTGTAGTTCTACTAGTATTTCAGTGGATTCTTTGGATAATCTACATGTAAGATCATGTCAGCTGGGGGTATATGTAGGTTTTTTTTCGTTGTTATTGTTTTTGGCTGAGTTGTGTAGCTTGTAGGATCTCAGTTCTCCAACCAGGGGTTGAACCCAGGCCACAGCAGTGAAAGTGCCAATTCTTAACCACTGGACTGCCAGGGAATTCCTGAATATGCTCAGTTGCTCAGTCATGTCAGACTCTTTGCAACTCCATGAACTGTAGCCCGCCAGGCTTCTCTGTCCATAGAATTTTCCAGGCAAGAATGCTGGAGTGGAGTGCCATTTACTTCTCCAATTCCTGAATATATGTAGTTTTCTTTCTTTCTTCTTTTTTTTTTTTTTTTTTACAATAGGGTTGCCCTTTATTTCTTTCTCTTACCTAATTGCCCTGGCTAAAATCTCCAGCACAATTTTTAGTAAATGTGACAAAGAATGGGCATATTTATCTTGTCACAGATTTTAAGGAGAAAGCATTCACTCTTTTATGAAGATGTATGATGTTAGTTGTAGGCTTTCGTAGATGCTTTTTTTTTTTTTAAAACCAGATTGAAGAAGTTCCCTTGGTTCCTATATGTTGAGTGCTTTAATCATTAAAAGTTGTTGCATAATGTCAGATTTTTTATGTGTCTGTTAAAGTGACTGTATGGTTTTTGGGCTTGATTGGTAAGGTACAGTGTATTGCATTAGGGCTTCCCTGGTTGCTCAGTGGTAAAGAGTCCACCTGCCAACGCAGGAGACAAGGGTTCAATCTCTGTGTTGGGAAAACAAAAGAGCAACCCACTCCGGTATTCTTGCCTGGGAAATTCCATGGACAGAGGAGCCTGACAGACCATAGTCCACAGGGTCACAGGAGAGTCAGACACAACTTAGTGACTAAACAACAGTGTATTTCATTGATTTTCTTATGTTAAAATCTTGCATTCCTGGGATATACCATACTTGGTCATGGTATATAATCTTTATATGTTGTGTTCAATTTGGGTTTTGTTGAGGATTTTTGCATCTGTATGCATAAGAGATGTTGATTTGTAGTTTTCTTGTGATATCTTTGTCAGGATTCTGTAGTAGGGTAACACTGGCCACACTGAATTGAGAAGTGTTCTGTCCTTTTCTATTGTTTTAGAAGAGTTTGTGGAGGATTGGTGATGATCATACTTTAAACATTTGGCAGAATTCATGAGCAAAGTTCCTGGGCTCTACATGAAAAAAAATATATTACTAATTCAAATTTTTTACTTTGCTATTGTTGTACTTATAATAGATTTATTATAAGTCTCTTCAGATTTTCTATTTCTTCTTGAATCTGTTTAGATAGAAATATCTTTCTAGGAATTTGTCCATTACATCTGGGTCATAGATTTGCTGCCATGCAGTTGTTCACGGTATTCCTTNACTTTGCTATTGTTGTACTTATAATAGATTTATTATAAGTCTCTTCAGATTTTCTATTTCTTCTTGAATCTGTTTAGATAGAAATATCTTTCTAGGAATTTGTCCATTACATCTGGGTCATAGATTTGCTGCCATGCAGTTGTTCATGGTATTCCTTTATAATTTTTTATTTCTGAGAGGTCAATAGTGACATCCCTCTTTTATTCCTGAGTTTAGTAAGTTGAGTGTTCTCTCTTATTTCTTGGTCATTCTAACTAAAGGTTTGTCTATTTTTTCTATTAAAGAACCAACTTTCAGTTTCATTGATTTTCTTTATTGTTTTTCTAGTCTCTGTTTCTTTTATTTCCATTTGAATCTTTATTCTTTTTTATTTCTATTCCTTCTTTGTGTTGGTTCTGGTTCAGTTTGCTCTTCTTCTTCTAGTTTTTTAAAGTGGAAGGATAGATTGCTTACTGCATTTTAATTGCTGTCTTCATTTTCTGTCTCACAAGACAGTTTGCGAGTGTGGGTGAGCAATGTCAGTTCTGAGCCATTGCATTCAGACCCTCCTCTGGGGACAGAATCACAAGGCAGCTGGATTCATGAGGCAGGTACACAGAGACTAATTGTTGAAATACTAGCTTCTCACTCTCATAGAGTCTATGTGGCACTGTGGTTCTGGGGATGAAACATGGAGTCTGGCTGCCTCGGTGTGAGTTCTGTCTCTCACTTAGTAGCTGTGAGACTTTGGGCAACTTATATAAGTTCTCTAAGCCTCAGTTTCCACATTTGTAAGATATGCATGAAGATAGTCACTACCTCATAGTGTTGTTGTAAGGATTAAATGAACTAACACGTGGTCTTGGCCAAAGTTGCTGTGCTTAGTCGCTCAGTCATGCCTGACTCTTTGTGACCCATGGACTGTAACCTGCCAGGCTCCTTTGTCCAAGGGGATTCTCCATGTAAGAATACTAGAGTGGGTTACCATGTCCTCCTCCAGGAGATCTTCCCAACCCAGGGATCAAACCCAGGTCTCCCGCATCACAGGCAGATTGTTTACCGTCTGAGCCACCAAGGAAGCCCAGCTTAGGCACATAGCAAATAGTTAGCTATTCTGTTGCTGCTGTTGTTGTCAGGTCGGATGGGTCTATGTTGAGCTACTTCTGTGTAAAGTAACTACAGAACTTGGAGTTCTGTTTCCATTAGTTTGTGCTTCTTTGCCAACCATCCATGACCTCACCCAAATGTGCTACCAGAATGAACCTCACCTGCGTTTACTACCAAGACACGTTTCCTACTGAAGTGTGGCCACCTTGTCTGTTACTTCCAAACAGGAAATCTTTCTCCAAAAGATTGCAGATTTAACTTATTTGATCATCCATCTATCTACATTGTAATGATACTATGAGAACAACTGCAAGAAATTTCATTTCTCTTTAAAATCTATTTCTGGCCATGTTGGGTCTTTGTTGCTGCACTCAAGCTTTCTCCAGTTGTGTTGTGGGGGTTTCTCATTGAGGTGGCTTCTCTTGTAGCAGAGCACAGGCTCTAGGCACATGGGTTTCAGTAGTTGCAGCATTCAGGCTCAGTAGTTGTGACTTGCTGGCTCTAGGGTGCACAGGCTTCACTGAGTTGCAATTCAGGGGCTCCGTAGTTGCAGCTCCAGGCTCTAAGGCATGGGCTCAGTAGTTGTGGCACAGGGATTTAGTTGCTTGAAGGCATGTGGAATGTCACCAGACCAGGGATCAAAGATGTGTCCCCTGCATTGACAGGCGGACTCCTATCCACTGCACCACCAGGAAAGTCCCAAGAAATGTATTTTCCTAAACAAATTTGAGACAAGGTCAGGATGGGAGTACCATAAATTATGAAAATCGTGTCACTAAAAAATTCTAATTTAAGTTTTATAGTACATCAAGTTCTCCTCTTGAAGTGGGGATAGAAATGCCCTCTCTGAACTCGACAGAGGAGCTAACATTAAGATTCTGGTGCCTTAGGCTCCATGAGGGTAGCACGTTCTCCCATTGCAGCTTCAAGACATGGGCTGCTATTTATGTGCCTAAATGGAATTTTTAAAAAACACATACAGGTTATTTCCATCTTTCAGCCAAAGGATGGCTGTTACTTTCAGAGAAAGAAAAAAAATACATAGATCAATCCTCATCCAAAAACCTTCAGTTAGCTTCCTTTAAAATGAAAAATAGCCAATCTCTAGTTATTTATGAATAATAATAGTTAAGATAATCCTAAAACCTTCAAGCAAAGTAATATTTTAATAAAACTTTATTGACTATAACTAGATACAAGTTTTATGTTTTTACCATTTGAATATAAGTATTTACTATTAAAACAATAGGTGAGCATTATTTTAATAATAATACATTGCTCCTCTTCCTGAACACTCAGAACATTTTCATGCATATCGTATATTTTTCTGCCATACAAATCTCTTGGGTTGTTATAGGGAAATAATTTTTACCATTTTACCCAAAGAATAAAGTATTTTAAAGACATTTTCCCCCAGTTATTTTCTAGTTAGTAGAGTAAGTACAACCAGTACTCAATTACTCAACTAGTCTTTCTCCCTCCCCTTCTTTTTTTTTCCCTCATTAAATTTTTTATTAGAAGCATCACTAAGTATTAGAAAGGATGTGGGTATCCCCCTTTTTTCTTCTGGCCTTATAGATACAGAGAAATTCGAGAATACTAGATTATACATATGGGAAAAGTGTAGAAAAGAACTCACTAGTCTATAAATGGATGGTCAGCTTTCTTTGTGATATATAAAATTAGACGAATTTTATCCAAGGACGGGTCAGAGAAGGCAATGGCACCCCACTTCAGTACTCTTGCCTGGAAAATCCCATGGATAGAGGAGCCTGGTGGGCTGCAGTCCATGGGGTGGCTAAGAGTCAGACACGACTAAGTGACTTCACTTTCACTTGTCACTTTCATGCATTGGAGACGGAAATGGCAACCCACTCCAGTGTTCTTGCCTGGAGAATCCCAGGGACGGAGGAGCCTGGCGGGCTGCCGTCTATGGGGTCGCACAGAGTCGGACACGACTGAAACGACTTAGCAGCAGTAGCAGCATCCAAGGACGGGTAAACAGTAGATTGATTTTTTGGGAGACTGAACTTAGTGTGAATTAGTCAGAGATGCAGTTATATTAATAACAATTAAATTTTGTTTGTCTCTTTATACGTGGGGTCAAGCCACTCTTGTTCTTCGTGTAGTCTGATTACAAATAGAACGGTATGAAAGATGGGGCAGATATGCTGAGGGCCATGAGCTCTAAATTAAGCAGTTAGAGTGGCCTGGGATCAGCACCACAGATACTTACCTCTCCAGGCCTGAGCTCCTTAAACACTTAAATATCCAATAGAATTTTCTATGCTATGCTGAGAATATAATGTTAAAAGCTTTAGCTTCAATATATTTTGTAGCTCTGTATTACCAACCTGTAAGTGTTACTGGCTGTCTACTATTTTCCAAAAACTTTAGGCCAGCCACTAACCCTCAAGATGATCATTTCAAAGAGTGCCAAGACATCAAGTTAAGCCACACACCCTGAAGCAGCTGTTAAGGTATGTGTGTGTGTATTTATTACACATTATATCTAGATACTAGTCTTTAACAGGAAAGAAATGCATAATGTACAGGTAAAGTCACTAACATCATCAGATAATAGGGACCACAAGGACCATGTCAGTTCCTGAGACTCTGACCCATTCTGTTTTTTTCTTTGCCACATTGAATTCTATCTGCCAATCCTCAATAAAGGTTTCTTAAAGAAATTTCTGGTGTAAAAGAGCTAATAAACTTTGGCTATCCTATGGTTGCCCCCTCCTGGGGGAGCACAAGGAGTAATTTTTGGTGACTACTAAAATCTTAAGACACACCCACTCAGTATGAGTAAATAAGTACTGGCATTTAAAAATATATATATATATATGTTTTAATTTTATTACTTGTTTTTATGTTTGGCTTAGTTGGGTCTTTGTTGCTGGACCCAAGATTTCTTGAGCTACAGCTAGCAAGCTCAGTCGTCGTGGCACACAAGGTTAGTTGTCCCGTGGCATACGGGATCTTTCTGGGCCAGGGCTCGAACCCATGTCCTTATAATGACAGGCAGATCCCCAACCACTGGACCACCAGAGACCACTCTAAGTACTGGCATTGACTTTGGGATCCAAAGTAAATGTGAATCCTTGTGAGTAGACTAGGGATGACTTACAGAAAATAGTAACAATCAGGGATCACTCAACAGATAACAGTAGATGAAACTTTATGTTTAATTATCTAAATTACCCAGAGACTAACCACATAATGTATGCTAGGTGAGTGCCTTTACAATTAAACAGGGCAGATGTGTGCCCTGTTGAATCATAGTCATATGGGGAATTGGACCTACCAGAACTTCTAAAATCACAAGCCAGTGTTTCTCAACCCATTTCTCTTCTACTCAGCATTCATTTCACCACCCTCTGACACCTTTCCTCTGAGGATTTTACAGCTTCCATTTAAGTCTGTTGCCCATCTCAGGATGTAATATTATCATAAGTATTCCTTATATGTAGTCCATTTCTAAAAGTTAATGAGAACTTTCATTACTCCACCACAATCTGAGATTAAGTATGGACAAGAATGAATTCTATAAGTTATACAACACTATACAAATTAGTAATTATCCTTACTACTGAGTATATAAACATTTCTTCATTTTGATAGGACAGGAGCTAGATTGTTTCCTTATGCAAGTGAAAAAATTAATGTAATTTTGTTATTAGGTTGTGAATTGAGGGTCTATAGTGTATGAGTAAGGGTCTATAGTGTAGGTCGGGTAACACAAAGAATATGCACATGAAAGAATTGACTCTGGGGACTTCCCTGGTCAGGGAGCTGAGATCCCACATACCTCGGACCAACAAAAGAAAAAAACCAAAAAACACAAAACAGAAGCAGTATTGTAACAAATTCAATAAAGACTAAAGAAATGGTCCACACCAAAAAATCCAAAAAAATCTTAAAAAAAAAAGAATTTACTCTGTGTCCTTAGGCATCTTAGAATGCTTATACCCATTTATAGTCCCACTAGAGTATATGTGAATCCCTGTGTTTCTCACCTTTTACCACCAGTGGGTGTTATAAATTTCCAAATTTTTGCTGATTTGATAGGACTTTTAAAATTTAGATTTACATTTATTTAATGGAACAAAATTTAGTGTGAATAAAGTGGAACATATTTGTATGTGTATTGGCAATTGAATTTTTCTGCACATTGCCTATTCATATTTTTGGTCGTATTGAGTTACATTTGCTTTATTGGTTTGTAAGAGCTCTTACACAGTAAGGAAACTCACTTTTCTTTATGTCTTGTAGCCCATCCCATTTGTAGTTTGTCTTTGACTTTGTTTTAATGCTATGAAAGTGAAAGTTGCTTGGTTGTGTCCGACTCTTTGCGACCCCATGGACTATATACAGTTCATGGAATTCTCCAGGCCAGAAACTGGAGTGGGTAGCCTTTCCCTTAATAAATATTTCTAAATTCCATTTAATTCTTGGTTGAAAGAAAAACTAATGATTGGGACCAGTTTTTTAGTTTGATTTGAAAATTAGTTTCAATCTTAACTACTGCATTTAGTTATTTAATTTTCCAGCCTAAGTTCAATTATTAACTGATATGTCTGTCCTAAGTTCAATTATTAACTGAATCTAAAATGGAGATTTCTTATAATTTTCTTTCCACTTTTGAAAGAGAACTAAGTACTTACTATAAATGATATTCTGTCGCTTCAATTAATTATTATTATTATTTTGTAGTTTTACTTCCAATAAATGCATTAGAGACAGCCACTCAAAAGAAATCTAATAAACAGTTTTTGTTAATCACATGCTTGTAAGTTTGAGGGCTGTATCTACTTCCTCTTTATAAAAGTACGTTTTCACAGTAATGTGTTTTTCCAATTAAAAAACAATTGTCCGTTTGAGTAATTATAAGGAGCCATGACTGACACTATCATTTTCATTGACATCAGATCAAAGTGATTTTCATATATATATCCTTCCATAGTTTCACTTGGAACTAACTCTGGGGCTGATAATTTCAGCATCGGTGTTTCTAAAAACACATTGTGTTAATAAGTTGCTCCATTGCCATTTTGTTTTGTGTCCTTTCCTATAAAACAATGCCAGAGAAGTGAGGTGCTTCTCAATGCACTGCGGTGTCAGGGACACATATGGATTTCAGACTGGAAGCCTGAAACAAATATGGTAGGAGAACAAAAGAGGCACACACATGTAGGCTCTTACTACACAGAGGTAGCATCTGTTACTGCGACTTTCCTTCTTCCTAACTGTTTTCATAGTTGTTCACCAAAGTGCTAAAGATTTAGCTTTGAGATCTTTGTTTCACAAGGATTCTTCCTAAGCTGAATTTTCTAACTATGATTTATGGCTCCATATGGTAAGTCAAAATATTTTACCAGCAGTTTGGAATTTTATCAAGAGTGCTGAGCACCCAGGTTAGTGAATTTCTGTGTGTATGCCCTTGGCAGGGAGACACATTGAAAGCAGATGGCTTGTAGATGATGTATTTTGTAAGGTATTAATACTATCAGCTTGTCATGCAAATGAATGGCAACCATGTAAATCAACAACAACCAAAAAAAAGAGAGAGAGAGAAAGTCCTAAACTTTGTGTATAAATTTTAATTTTCAAATGTGGAATTATAGTTTATGCAATGCTGTGATAACAGAAATTCCAAACCATTTTGCAAATGACACACAGTTGTCAAATAGTCACACACACACACATATATATGTCTATACATATATAAGCAGAAATGCTGAAGCAGTGTGGCAAGAAAGCCATGTAGAGAAAGACAGATACCTGCATAAGAAGCCTTTCTGAGAAGATGACTCCAGAAAAGAGTTGTGAAAGAAAACACAGATCTGTTCAGACATAGAAAGCAGAAAGAGAGTCGGGGATTTTGTATGTGGGTGTGTATCTGTCGAGGTTGAGAGGAACAAAGGGAAATTATGCAGTGGTTTGTAGTCAGAAGTTAAGATTTACAGGTCATGATCAAAAAGCTCGTAATGTTATGGATGATCAGGATCACATCACATTCCTTTCATTGGCGTAATATGATCCCAGCCACACTTCAGGTAGATAGTTCTTACTGCTTTCTGGATGGTTAGCAGGAAAAGTGGCTATCAAATGGGAAGGAAAGAGGTTATATGTGGTTAGTGTTAAGCTAAATTGATAAAAGAAAGGGAAATAATTGGCATTAAGAACTTAAAATGATGGGTTGAAAAGGAGAGAAAGGGGCTAAAACAAGAAATTATTTTATCAAACCATTTAAATTTTTCTGATAACCAAATGTAATGTTAAAATATAGACTACAAATAAGAAAAACTTAAGTCACCATATTTAATATTCTTACTATCCAAAGATAACCACTATCAACATTTTATTATATTTTTCTAGTTTTTACATCTATAGTATCAGTTGAGAAATCAGTTGAGATCATGCTATACATACAGTTTTCTGTACTATTTTCTTAATCTCACATATCATAAACTTATATTCATAACATTAAAATTCTATGTAAATGTAATTTTTAGTGGCTAAAGAACTAATATAATTTTTAGTAGCTTCTGTACCATCATTTATTTAACCATTCCCTCACGGTGAAGTGTTTGGGTAGTTTCTAAACATATCACTGAGATAAGCATCTTTGTATATAAACTTCCTTTTAATTATTTCTTTAGATAGATCTTAATGATTTAATTGCCAAGTGAAGAGAATAAATATTTTCAGTGCTTTTCATATACATTACAATTTTTTTAAGGAATGGTTTTGATCAATTTATATTTGTCTTACTAAAGAGTGGCATTTTAGCACTATTCATTAAAAATATTTGCTAATTTTATTGGTTAAAAGTGATATTCTAAGCATGTATCTTGTCTGAATTTACATTTATTTGCTTACCAATGAGGCTGAACATCTTGTCAAGTTTCAGTCATTTGTAATTCTTGAAGTGAGAGATTAAAATACATGCATATATAAGTATATTAGCTGGTATATTTCATATTATTAGCTAACAGGACATCTAAAGAGATTGTAGACTATTCTTTCAAGTGGAAGAATAGAAAGTAAAGGCGAAGTGGTGTAACCGAAAAGTGGACATAGAGGATGAGGGAGGAAGATCCTAGACTGTAGTCAGTGTTGGGGGACAGAGGGCGAGTCAATAATAAAGGTCTTCCAAAGCAGATCGCAGTCGTGAGGGGAATTCAGTAGGATGGGTCATGAAGTCCAAGATGGAAAGAGTAGGGAACAGACAAAGAGCAGCAAACTCAAAGGGCCCGGTGAAGATGAAGGCCAGACAGTGAATGAGGGAGGCACCCACTTACAGTCCTCCACCTTCACCTCCAGGAGGCCTTGGGAGCATCCCAGGTTTTCCACGGAGGCTCTTGTTTATACAAGTCTGTGTTCCCCTCAAATCTGGAAGTTTTCAATAATATGGATCTTTTGTATATCCTCTCTCCCACCCACCCAGCGTGTCTCTTTTAATAACGAAGGTCGATGAGACTGTATTTCGTGTATTTATTGTTTTTTGGCCCTGAAGTCAGCTTTCCATAGCATGCACATTTTTTTTGAGTTAAAGAACCATAAAAGTACCAAAGAAAACGAGAAATGGAGAGGACTACAGAGTTTACGCATAATACATTTAGCAGTGAAGTTAAGGACTGAGTTGATTAGCTTAAACCTAGATTTTAAAAATATTCTGAGATGCTGCCCGATGGTTAACATCCCTGATACTATACATTTGCACTTTTACTGCTTATGAATGAATGCCATGCCATGCAAAATGTTTTACCCCAAATTACTGATACGGTCTTATGGAACCATCCTGACCCCAGCTGCCCAGGCTGCAGTGTGAGGATCTTGGACACTGCCGTCCTACAGGTCATCCATTAGTCAGCTCTGCCCATTCTGCCTTTATGATGTAATTCAAAGTCAACTTCTCTTCTCATGACCCCAGGGTTACCAGGCCTGAACAGCCTCGAGTCCATCTCTCTGCTTCCTCATCTGCATGCCTGGGATCTCATTTTCAGCCCAGAGTGATCTTAAGAAAAAGAAAATCAGATCTCATCACTTCTCTGCTAAAAATCCTCCATTAAGCCCAGTAGAACCAAAATCCTTGCCTGTCAGCCCCACTTTTGACCCCTGCCTCCTGTGCTCACTCTACTTCAGCTTCACCATCTTTGTCTTCAGATACCCCACTGCAATCTTTCCTTGAGAGTAAAAGGACTTCCCTGACCACCCTATTCAAAATAGCTCCCCCTTTTCCCTCCCAACTCTGCTTTATTCTTCCTCATAGTATTTGTCACTATGCTTCCTCCCCAAAACGTATATATTTTCTTTTTGATTATGTTTCTCCAGCATAACAGGAAGGACCATGTCTGTCTTAGTCACCACTTTATCTTCAAGGTCTAGAACAAAGACAGTCAATGACAGTAACCATTTGTTGAATGATTGAATGACTCATCTAACCAATTTAAATTGACTGTCTTGAGAAGTTACCATGTGCTCATAAAAACTTAGGTTTATTATGTCTAAACTATTTGCTTCAGTACTATTTTATGTCGTTCTTTTTCTTGAACATAACACTGCTTGCTAATTTTAGCATTATCTAAACTGACTAGCCTTGCCATTGATCCATTAAAGGTGTCCTCATGTTTCTAATTAATGACTTAACCGATGTTTATAGATGCACAGCAGTTAAAGTTTTAATCTGCTGGATTCTTTTTTACATGATTTCTATTGTTTCCATATTAATTTTTTTCTTTAGAATATCTGCTTATATGTTGTCAAAAAGTAAGAGCTTCTTTTAGAAAATGGCAAAAGTATATTGATCAGATAATTAAGCTTAAACAAGAACTGAACCCAAGAGTTTTAAAGAAAAAAAAATGTTTACAGTCTTTTAAAGACGACCTTGCCAGCCATTCAAGCCCTAGATAAGATTCAATTTCTTGGTTGATTAAGGTATTATACTTATGAAATACATTATGTAATTCTTCACCAAAGAGGTTTTGGTTTTTTTTAAATCACAAAGTAAACAAAGAAGTGTATTTTTATTTTTAAAATTTTAGTTTTAGCTGTCCTGGGTCTTTGTTGCTGTGCGGCCTTTTCTCTAGTTGCAGTGACCAGGGGTTAGGCTCCAGTTGCTGTGCACAGGCTTCTCATTGCGGTGGCTTCTCTTGTTGCAGAGTACGGGCTCCAGAGCACTCAGGCATTAGTAGTTTCAGCTCATGGGCTCAGTAGATTCGGCTCTCTGGCTGCAGAGCACAGGGTCAATTGTATTGCGTAGGTTTAGTCTCTCTGAGGTATGTGGGATCCTTCCAGATCAGGGGTCAAACCTGTGTCTCCTGCTTTGGCAGGTGGACTCTTCACCACTGAGCCACCAGGGAAGCCCCAAGAAATGCATGTTTTCAAGTTGTGAGGTTTGTGATTGCCGTATAAGTAACCTAAAATGACTATAAATCAAAAGGCAGCCTGCTGGCACCCCCGGATGGCAGCTTTCCCCATGGACTCTGGTCAGCTTGATAAGGCTCCTACCTGACTCTGCAGTGCTTAGTGTCTGCACAGCATGTGGTGCTGCTGTTCGCCATGTATTTTATGTGTTTTAGTTGTTTGATATTTAATTGTCTCCAAAAAGATTATTAGTTATTAGCTCCCAGTTCATAGAGCCAGCATCAGGGTCCAGGTCTTTGACTGCTTTTTCCCTCTGTGCTTGAATATATCCCAGAGCATTATTGAAAATAAACACATCTGGACAGAAAAGCACAGTGCTTGGTAAATCCAGAATGGTAGGGGATTTCTGTGGTAATTTAGAAGAAATTAAAATACCATTTAACTATTAAAGAGTAAAACCTACATATTACTTTGCAAAATCAAACGCTTCCTGAGCTCTTAGTAACTGGAATGCTCATTGTGGGGAGGGGGTTCTCCTTTTTACAGTATGGCTTTTGTGTTAAAAGTGGAACATAGGGCTTGGCTTTTACACAGTATTTATGACTTTGTAATAGAAATCTCCTCTCCACCTGCATTCAGTATTTCTTCTCAACTTCTTTTAAAAAATAAAAAGTGTGTTAAAACTACCACAGGATATGTAAGGTAAAGACTGGTAATTAGGTAATTATGAGGTACTACAGTTTGATGTAGTTCCTGGAATGTGAAGTCAAGTGGGCCTTAGAAAGCATCACTACGAACAAAGCTAGTGGAGGTGATGGAATTCCAGTTGAGCTATTTCAAATCCTGAAAGATGATGCTGTGAAAGTGCTGCACTCAATATGCCAGCAAATCTGGAAAACTCAGCAGTGGNTAACCTCAGATATGCAGATGACACCACCCTGATGGCAGAAAGTGAAGAGGAGCTAAAAAGCCTCTTGATGAAAGTGAAAAGAGGTGAGTGAAAAAGTTGCCTTAAAAACTCAACATTCAGAAAATAAAGATCATGGCATCTTGTCCCATCACTTCATGGGAAATAGATCGGGAAACAGTGGAAACAGTGTCAGACTATTTTTGGGATCTCCAAAATTACTGCAGATGTTGATTGCAGCCATGCAATTAAAAGACGCTTACTCCTTGGAAGAAAAGTTATGACCAACCTAGATAGCATATTCAAAAGCAGAGACATTACTTTGCGAACAAAGGTCCATCTCGTCAAGGCTATGGTTTTTCCAGTAGTCATGTATGGATGTGAGAGTTGGACTGTGAAGAAAGCTGAGCACCGAAGAATTGTACAGTGTTGGAGAAGACTCTTGCGAGTTCCTTGGACTGCAAGGAGATCCAACTGGTCCATTCTAAAGGAGATCAGTCCTGGGTGTTCATTGGAAGGACCAATGCTAAAGCTGAAACTCCAGTACTTTGGCCACCTCCTGCGAAGAGTGAAAGACTCTGATGCTGGGAGGGATTGGGGACAGGAGGAGAAGGGGATGACAGAGGATGAGATGGCTGGATGGCATCACTGACTCGATGGACATGAGTTTGAGTGAACTCCTGGAGTTGGTGATGGACAGGCAGGCCTGGTGTGCTGTGATTCATGGGGTTGCAAAGAGTTGGACACGACTGAGCGACTGAACTGAACTGACTGACAGTTTGCTGTGGTAGGGGAACAGAAAGTGATCTCTGTCACACCTATCAGGTTTCTAAGAGTTAGTGAAGATTACTGTAGGTAAAGGGATGTTAACAGTGCATGCAGCTGAGGCCATGGTGTGTGTATGTTGGGTGTATGCGAAAACCAAAAGCTGTTTGGAGCTGTTAATCCTTTTATAATGTTGCCATTCTTTTGGTGAGTTCCATGTTTATCCTTCTCTAGGAGGACTCTCATACCTGCTTGCCCTCAACTCTTTGAACTCACCTTCCCAATGTCGATTAGTTACTGGTCATGACCAACTATTGTTGCTGACACCACATGGCTTCAGTGCCAATAACTGACACTTTTTCATATGAAGGCTAGTACCTTGGTGTGTGTGTGTGTGTGTGTGTGTGTACCATTTTTTCCTCTTCTGCTTTAGTCATGCATTAATACAGTAACCAATTTCAGCAAAAGTTTTGAAATTCTAAATACTTAGTGTAAAGTTTACTTCTGGAAAACTATATACTACTAATAAATATAGAGCAACACACATTCACTTGGTCTTCACACTGGCTAGATCTTTAAGACTTTAGGTAAGATAAAATAAAAAATAATGTTCTCCTAATAGGATGTAAAAGAAACTTTAATAAATGTTGTTGATCAGTCACAAAATCATGTCCAACTCTTAGTGACCCCATGGACTGCAGCCCACCAGGCTCCTCTGTCCATGGGGATCTTCAAGCAAGAATACTAAAGTGGGTTGCCATGTCATTCTCCAGGGGGTCTTCCCAACCCAGAAATTGAACTCTGAGTCTCCTGCACTGGCAGGCAGATCCTTTACTGCTGAGCCACCAGGAAAGCTCTGAGAGATGTTGCCTATATTTAAAATAACCCACATGGGGGATTTCACTGGTAGTACAGTGGATGGGAATCTGCCTGCCAATGCAGGGGACACGGGTTCAATCCCTAATCTGGGAAGATCCCACATGCCACGGAGCAGTTAAGCCCGTGTGCCACAACTACTGAGCCCATGTGCTCTTGAGCCCATGTTCCGCAAGAGAAGCCACTGCGGTAGGAAGCCTGTGCACCACAATGAAGAGAAGCCCCCAGTTGCTACGACTAGAGAAAACCTGCACGCAGCAACAAAGCTCCAGTGCCACCAAATAAATAAATAAAATAACCCACATGACAATTTCCTGGCTTATTACCAGGTCCCCATCCATGCTACAACATCTCTTTTCCATGACCTGTCTGAATCTTATTTCTTATTCCTTTTTCCAGATCTACCTTAGATCTACCTTAGAGCTCATCTGGTCTCAAGCTTCTGTTTTGCACCAGTAGGGTTTTTTTTTTTTTTTTTTGCCAGTCTCAGATCTCATATTTGCCTGCTGTCAGTCCACTCTAAAAATAAAGTTGCTTTGTTAAGACAAAGGATGCTCCTCCAGGGATGACTTACACACGCCAGAGCTGTCGGAAGTTAGGCAGCAAATGTAGCGTGTGTCTACTGTGATGCCACCAATATACAGTTTTTGTACATCTGCTTCACCGAGGCTTATGTAATAGGAAGCAGTGTCCCCACCAGCAGAACGGCTGACTTCTACTTTTCTTGTGTACTTGTCTATATTGTGTGCATTTATGATAATTTGTGTGCCTTGTTTTTAGCCAAGGCCATAGATATTGGTATGCCATGTGTATTTTTAAAATTAACTCTGTTTAAAGCAGAAGCAGGCAGAAGTTGCTCATTTTTGTTTAGGGTAGCCTGTAATTGTAATTATGCCTTTAGATATTCAGTGAAAAGCTGCCCTGCCCTTACTCTAGAAATTTATCATCTTGAGATGGTTTGTTTCCTATGTTTTTGTATTCTTGGTGATGTTTGTATAAGAATTCACACACACACACACACACATACACATACACACATTTTTCTCTTTTTCTCTCATGTATATTCACACACTTGACCAACAGGCATTCATAAACCAAACCTTTAAACCAAAAATATTCTTCCTAATGCTTAAAGCATGTCATACATCCAAAATTTATTAAATTCTTATATAATATTCTTACATAATATACTCAGTTACACTTATATAGAAAGGCAGATTTTCTGGGTTCCTTTTGTAGTCAAAAGGAATTCAGTGTAAATTTAGTAGTTTTTGGAAACACTGCCTTAGTATCATTGGAAGAGATTGCTTCCATTTTCCTTTAATCAGAACTTAGCAATTTAGTTTTATATAACATTTAATGTGATTATAATCTTAGACTTGTTCTGGATTTTGACCCTTTACTAAGTAACCTGTTGATAATTTTCTTGTCACTGTTGATAGCTTTAGATTATTTCATTTGGGAGTAATAAAACTGTCTCTCTTAAAAAATATAAGTAGATAAATAGATTTAAAACTTGTCACTCTGGCCTTTTTACTTCCATCCTGGCTACTTCAAATTGCTAAAGTTATGGGATTTACAAAATAACAACTAAGAGAAAATTCAAGACAAGTTTGAAATGTTTGTTTCAGGAAGTTATAGATTTGTTCCTTTCTTTGTACCCTGTGGGGTGCTTTCTTTGTATGCTAAGTCCTGTCCAACTTCTGTGATCCCCGCCAGGCTCCTCTGTCCATGGGATTCCCCAGGCAAGAAGTGGGTTGCCATTTCCTTCTCCAGGGGAACTTCCCAACCCAGAAATCAAACCCTTGTCTCCTGCATTGGCAGGTGGATTCCTTACCCCTGAGCTGTACAGCTCATGTTAATTCTGGCCCAGGTGGTCCCAGATGTCACTGGTTAGCTTTCAGGAAGCCTCCTGTAGTCCATCTTCTGGTCCCTTCTCCCCTGATCTGCTGGCTGCCTAAAGTGACAATCTCAACCCCCAGAGCAGTTCCATCTCTTCACTGCTTAAAGAGGAATATATTTACTCTGCTTAAGTGCTTCTGGTCCTCCGAACCCATTGTTATGTACGGACTGTTTTTATTATCCATGAATCATGTTTTACTGTTCCTTTTTCTTTCTACCCCTTCTATTTTCCCCTGCCTCTTACCAATAAATCCATTGTCAGCTTCAAATGGATAAAGTAAAATAAATGAGGGTTTAGTTCTTATGTAATTTTTGCCTCTCTCTTTTTTCTACCAGGCTTGTCTAAACCCTATTACTGGTAGTGATTAGGAGAAAAGATAAAAGGTACTCATTCCCAGTTACCTACCCCAGATACAATGAGAAGAAAAAAAAAATCTATATATATATATGTAATACTAAAAAATAGAACATTTCTAGGAAATCATAACTTTTTTTTTGTATTTCATTCTGTATCTTTTTTTTTTAATTTTTATTTTTTTCCGTCTCAGGTGTACATGAGACTTTCTATTTTGGAAATTTTCTAAGCACTTCATGAAGTGCTTAAAACTCAACAACTCAGGTAAAATTAAGAATTGTTTTGTTGTTGTTTTTTTTTGTAGCAAGCAGAACAATGTAATCGGCACCCACCTTATTTCTAGGAAGGTGAATTTTACAAATACATTTGTTTCCTTTTAGTTAGTATTGGTGATAGAATAAAATACTTCAGGTACATTTCCTTCTCTATGAAATGTCAGAACTTTTGTCTTCTTGGGTCTTCTCCAGATCCATTTGCTACCAAAAGTTTGCTATTAAATTGTCAGGCTGCTGTGGAGCATTTTGTATCTGGTGATTTAAACACCTCCCTTCTTTCTGTACCACCCACTCAAGTTCATTCCAGGTGCCCTTAGCAAATGACTCCCAAGGCATTTAAGTGGCCAAAGCTCATTGACCAATGAGGAGAAGTGTGTCATGTATAATAGAGTTACGCAGTTCCTGGATCAGGAGCAAAGTTTGCTTAAGCAAAGCTTTTGTTACCATTAGCCTGTCGCATCCAGATTTCAAGACTGGAAAGGTAGGGGACACCTTATTTGTTGTAATTGGAAGAGAGGAGGAGATGGTTTTGTTTAGTTAAAGTAATTTAGATCAGGTTGAATAAACAAGTGATCCATTTTGTTTTTAATTGAGGGCAAAAAAATTTAGAAGTTTGTGAGAATTTCAAATGCTGCATAGTTTGCCTTACCAGCAGCAAAACCAAACTTCTTAAGAACACTTAAAAAACAAAAAACAAAAGTTTGTCTAGCATCTCTTCACTTTACCACACTTGAAAAACTAGATGGAAAAAAAGGTCATGTTTTCATAGATTGCTGCTGTTTTCATTCTGGGATTAAAAGCAGGAATTTATCAGTAATATCCACATTTGTTTTTCAAAGTCATTTCAGACTCAGTCATTACAAAAGAATTTTGTGTGATTATTTAAATGAGATAAGGAAAAATATGAAATTAATAGAATTAGCTCTTGAAAGTTACTACATAAAGGTTACTGATAATGACTGAGAAAAGTTCAGGTGTAAAAAGACTCTCATATCAATCATACTGCTTTTTTCAAGCCAACAGTAAAGTTTATGAAATGGAATTAGTTAAGTGTAGGTTTATATACTTTAAGCACTATATAAATTAGTTTCACTTTTATTAGAAGGAATAATTTAGTTATATTTTATATGCTGTTTAGATGTTCTAGTATTAAAGAAGCCAGAGATAAAGAATCTTTATTTGCTTTTTTTTCTACCTGGAAATGGAGTGATCTGGATAGCATTTGAAGCTAATCCTAAAAAGAAAAACCCTTGTCATTATGAATAAAATATGATGAATCAATGTTATAACAAAATGTATACATACAAACATGTATTACTGATATTATACTTATTCTTTAGCCTACATCTAAAGTTTAGTATCAGAAGGTAAGCTTAGGTTCAAAGAAAAGCAAAACTGGTTTCCCAAGATTGCTTTTTCATAGAACTGACTTAATATGAGTTTGTATTTTGTACAGAAATTAGATAATTGTTTAAAAATACAACGTATGAGAGATTCATTTGATTAAAATTTTTAAAGTTTTAATGTATAGTCAAAACTCTATTTTTGCCTAATTTATAAAAAAAATTATTTAGCACACATTCTCACTGTGTCTAAATGTCCAATAAATTGTTATCTCAGATTCTCTCCTTTTTAAAAATTATTTTTATATGCTCCCTTAAAAAAGTTACATCTTGAAATTTCCTACTTTTATTAGATTTTTTTCATAATGCCACTTTATGAGAAGTTTACCCTTCAGATCTCCCTCTTGACTCTTCAGGGCAGGTGGAGATAGATGGAGCACCAAGCACATGGGGTTAACTATTCACAGCAGCCATCTTCTTGGGTACAAGTAAATACTATTTCTCAACTCCAAGCTGAGGTTCAAAGGTTTAGACTTAACTTCACAGATCAGAGGTCAGGCACGAATTGCTGCAATTTGTAGTTCAATTCTGCCGATATGACAGAATTTCACAGCTATGATGATTGCTTTTTCCACTTCTGCACACAGGCCAGGCCGGGCAGTTAACAGCATAATTTGTACAAGTCAGCCCTTGGCACCCAGGTTTAATAAGTAACTAGCTGGTGCCTTAGGTTTCACTGGTACAAGGTGCACATTATAAAAAGGGTCAAATGTCACACACAAGAAATGGAGGGAGTAGGTAGTGAGATTGCAGTAACCACCATTTATGAATCATACAAAAAGAATTGGTAATTGGCGTTCATTTTAAAAATAATTTCTGTGATGTTAATGTTACTGTGTTCATTTTCTTTGCTATGAAAAGACAAAAGGACATAGATAATTTTGTTAAATGTTAGCGAGAAAAAATGATCTGATTAGAGATTATTGACAGCCATAGACAGTGAAATTGCAGGCTGTATTATGCCTTTCATAGGATTTCTCGAAAACTTCCCCAAGCATGCCAGTTTTTCAAGAATCTAGGGAACAAGTTGGGTAACAAGGTATTTCTGAGCCTGTAATATTTATGAGTATCTTACATTTTCTACTCTTCATCTAAAAAGTTACACTCCTGGCTTTATTTCTAACCCAAGCCAAGAATATCTTTTACTGTTTGAAGGTGGATATTGAGATTCTTCAGAAAACCGTTAGATGGTAGGCCTTGACCATCCATGGGCTTGCCGTTCACAGTTTCATTTCTCATAAATCACTCTAAAACTGCCCATATAAATACACAGAGTGATTTGTCATTTCTGTTGTAACACAAATTTTCATTTTCTACTCCTAAACTGGGGTATAGAAGCAATTGGATTCTTCCATAGAGCACAATAATTAAGAGCACAGACTCTGGTCTTAGACCTCTTGGGTTTCGGTCCCAGCTTCATTACTTACAATTAAGGAACCTGAACAAATGAGCAGTCTCCCTCTGTTTAATTCCCTCATGTTCAGGATGAGTATAAACAGAATTTGCTTCATAGAGTTGTAGTGATAATTACATAAGTGTACATGAAATGCTTAGCACAATGCCTGGCACCTAATAAGCACTCCGTATTTGTTGTAATTAGTACTATTGGGACTAGCCTCCTCTACCCTGCAAATCATACCAACTTGTTTATTATTTTTTCAATATTTATTTATTTGGCTGCACCAGGTCTTAGTTGCGGCATGTGGTACCTAGTTTCCAGACTAGGGATTGAACCCAGGCCCCCTACATGGAGAGCTCCGAGTCTTAACCACTAGACCACCAGGGAAGTCCATCCCAGCTTGTTTGGACTTGGTCTTTGCTCTGTTCACTTCAGGAGAGACATAAGATAAGGTATACGTGGCAAGGTGATCTGGGAATGTTTTAGGTGTTCTTTTTTAATACCATGAGGAAGTGTGTTTTTAAATTCCTCAGTTTCAAGTCCAGCATTCTTTTGTATGCTAGTTTTCCCCCAACTGCTTTGCTGTCATATGGCAAAAGCTGTTAAAAAAAAAAAAAGATAAATCCAAATCATCTGGTTTCCTTTGAGAGTTGTTTTCATTCTGCCCTTTGGTAAGAAACATTTGAGTTGAAAAAGAAAAAAAAAATCCATAAATGATACCTTATCAGTGGGCTAAATTCTATTCCTGATGATATGTGTTGTACTTACTAAAAGTCATGGTTTCCAGAATTGTCACAAAAATCTTAAAAGGAGATTTTTTTGGCTATATTTTATTCCTGTGGAACAGTAGCATTTGAACAAAAACATGATACTACCAATGACAATATATCAGTTATGTGCTTAGTATTGAAAAGGTAGTAATAATCCCTCTCACTAATTAAACAATGAAGCACCTACTGTGTGCTAGGATTGTGTGTGGGACACTGGGATTATAGCTGTGATCAGATCTGGATCCTGCCCTGGTCAAGTCTATAACTGACTGGAGAAGACTGACATTATACCAAGTACTGTAAGATTAAACCAAGTAAAATTGCCAGTATGCTACTGTTTTTGTCCCCTTGGGGCAATTTCATTAGATTCAAGCCAGTGTTATGAGAGGGGCTTCAGAGATGACCTCTGAGGAGTGAAGTGTAAGGATGAGAACAAGCTAGCTAGGCAGGGCATTGGTGAAGATTTAAAGCTCTAGGAGTAGCAAGTCTTGGGGAAAAGTGACACAAGATGAGGCTAGGGAAGGAGCCAAAGTCTTCCTTATGTCCCTTACTAAGGACACTGACTTTCTTCTAAGGGTAGTGGAAGAGAGGGTAGAGATTTAAGCAGGAGGGTANGTAAGGATGAGAACAAGCTAGCTAGGCAGGGCATTGGTGAAGATTTAAAGCTCTAGGAGTAGCAAGTCTTGGGGAAAAGTGACACAAGATGAGGCTAGGGAAGGAGCCAAAGTCTTCCTTATGTCCCTTACTAAGGACACTGACTTTCTTCTAAGGGTAGTGGAAGAGAGGGTAGAGATTTAAGCAGGAGGGTAACATGATCAAATTGTGCGGGTTTTAATTAATTATTAATTTTTTGCTGCTCTGAATCTTCGTTGCTGCACACAGGCTCTTTCTCTAGTGGCAGAGAGCAGGGGCTATTCTCCAGATGTGGTGTGCAGACTTCTCGTTGCAGTGGCTTCTCTTGTAGAGCATGGGCTCCAGTGCAAGGCCTCCAGTTAGTTGTGGTGCTCGGGCTCAGTTGCCCCAAGCCGTGTGGGGTCTGCCCAGACCAGGGATTGAACCCATGTCTCCGTCATTGGCGGTTGGATATTCTTAACCACTGGACCACCAGGGAAGTCCAAATTGTGTGTTTTTAAAAGATAACTTTGCCTGTCTTGAGAGCAGATTGATTGCAGCAGGCAAGAGTGGATGGGATGAAGTCAGCTGGGAGGGGCTGTGCAGCTGTCCAGGCAGGAGCCGATGGTTGGCAAGATGCTTTCAAAATGTAGTGTCTCATGTTATCCTTGTAACGACTCTCACCTGTGGTGTTAATATCAGCTTCAGTATGCTGGTGAGGATGCTAAGGCCAGAAAGCTAAGTGGCGTGCCTGTACAGGGTCTCAGGCTGCTGCCGGCACAGCTAGAACCAGCATTCTGTTCCCAGACTCTTGCTCCGGTAGTCTCATGGTAGCTTAGGTGAGAAGTGACAGTGAAAGTCGCTCAGTCCTGTCTGACTCTTCGCGACCCCATGGACTATACAATCCATGGAATTCTCTAGGCCAGAATACTGGAGTGGGTAGCTGTTCCCTTCAGACTTGTATACTATTGTCCTGGGGTGTGGACAGTTGATTTATGTTTAGAACCAGTGTGTTTTTAAGAAACAGAATTCTCATTCCTTGGTGGAGGACTGGGGTTGAGAAAGTTATTTTTAGCCTCAGTTTATGCTTGAGAGTTGAAAGAAGCAGAATGTGACATGGAACTTGATATTAGACTGGAGCCTCCTTTTGGAAAAAAGACAGTTATTAATTTCACATATTTATTTATACCTTGCCTCATTCCAAAAATAGATTTGAACAGCTTTCAAAAATACATATGGTAGACAAAATAGAGAGGGAGGAAATCAGGGCAGGCCAATTAAGATGATGCCATAGGTGTCATAAGCCCAACAGAAGACTGCCCTCGGATCCTACCAACTCTCTGTAACCGTATGGACCATAGCCCGCCAGACTCCTATGTCCGTGGGATTCTCCAGGCAAGAACACTGGAGCGGGTTGCCATGCCCTCCTCCAGGGGGTCTTCCTGAACTAGGGAATGAACCCACATCTCTTAGTCTCCTGCATCACCAAGTGGGTTATTTACCACCAGTGCCACCCAGGAAGCCTATAATGGACACTACCTGTAGCTTTTCCACAGAACAAAGAGTGAAGGGTTGGAGTGAACGCATTAACCCAGTTTCTGTCTGGAAACTATTTTGTTTCTCTATGAACTTCCCCATAAATCTTATGTGACCTTCAGTAAGACCGTTTACTCCATAGTAAAATGGAGGATTTATACTAGAGATGGACTTCTTAAATGGGGTGCCCCAGGACACCTCATATTGTGTCAGGATGAGTGTGGAGTGACAGGAAAAAACAGGCATGTGGGTTTTGCTTAAAGATTTTCATGATAGAATAGTATTAAAATATTTATGAAATGACGTGTTTGGAGTCATTCTGGAAAATCAGGTTTTTTGGTAAATAAATAGTCCTAATTATTTTTCCCCTCAGGAAATTTTCTTTTACTTAAATTGCCATGAGAGGCACTTCAGTAATCCTTTCCATCATTAAGACTCAGCACAAAACTATGTAAAACCTATAATTTCATTTATATATTAATAATTTGCTTCCACTTCATAGAGTTTACATCTCCATTACCATGATATTATTTTTCAAAGGGAAACATTTGCCATTATAGAGAGAAAGCTTACAATTTTGCACCAATATTATGTGCCAGGAATAGTGTTTTATAAGTATTTTCTCTGTTCTCCATACAGTCACACAAGAAATTAGCTCCACTTTATGGATATGGAGACTGAGGCCCAGAAAAGTTTAGTAAGTTTGTCAGGATTCACTTAAATAGTAAATGAATAGTGCAGGAATTTACATTTTATTCTGTTGTCTTGACAGGGCAGAATTAATTTCAGGACACACCCTTGTAATTTCCACATTTATTGTTCTTTATCAAACACTGCGATGGTATTATCTAGGATGCCGCATTTAAGAAAGGTGAGGGTTATATGCTTTGAGATGTACAGAGTTTAACAGCAATTATTCTATGATTTATTTGAGGGTGTAGCTTTATTTTTAGTAGATCATTAATAATTAGGATTAAAGCCAGTTCATGGCTTAGTTTTATTGCTTGTGTTGCTATTATATTATGGATCCCATTGAATGCCTTGCCAGTCACTGCAATATAAAGATAGTTATGGTGGAATAATTTTGGAGCTGTAACTGACTATGTACATACATGTTAAGTCACTTCAGTCGTATCCAACTCTTTGTGACCCCATGGACCCCATGGACCCCATGGAGCACGCCAGGCTCCTCTACCCATGGATTCTCCAGACAAGAATACTGGAGTGGGTTGCCATGCCCTCCTCCAGGGGATCTTCTCAACCTAGGGATTGAACCCATGTCTCTTACGTCTCCTGCATTGGCAGGCAGGTTCTTCACCACTTGGAAGCCTGTGACTGACTTAAAAGGCTGTTTCATTGGCAGGTTCTAAATTGTGCTCTGTGGTTCTAAAGAACCTATGGTGTTCCCACACAGCCTGGATGGACGATGGAGCAGAATGGGTGGAGATGTTTCCCCATTCCCTACTTCAGCTTAGCCAGTTCCTGTTTTATCAGTTTGTTTCTGTATCTAGGTACATTTTTGGTGGAAGAATGTTAAAAAACCAGTTTGAAAACTGCTGGTAATCCAACTCTTTTATTTTTCTTCAGGGGAGCAAACTTTAGCTCAGCTAGGTAAAATGATTTGCCTAAGAACATAGAACAAAGCATGGCAGAGCTAGAATTAAAATCCCAGTCTTCTAGGTGCTCCAAGTCTGGCATTGCAGCCACTGCACCATATTGGATTGCGGCAGTCATCCTGGTCTTCAGATGGCTTCATGAGGGCTCTCTGTAGTTAAGTGAGAATATTCCTGAAGTTTGGCAGATTATATTAATATTTCCAGGTGTGAAATGAAGGTAAAAGTTTTGTGCTCAGGATATATATTTTTCACATACCCTTTTAAAATACCTTTCTCTTGAACTTAAGTTTCTTTTGAATGCTTTCTGTATTATGACTTTCAAGATTATCCTAGGACTCTAAATCCTATTATAATACTCCATGCAAACAACATCTTCCAAAGTGTCTTACACATTTTAGGGCAGAATACCAAGTTTCTTTTATACCAGCTCTGATCAGTTGGTGATGGTTGGCCGAAGTGCTTGTTTCACTGGTTTTTGAGGCCCTCTGGATCTAGCAGGAAAGAATGTGATGATCCCTAGTGATGTGTGACATAAGCCCCCAAATGGGGATGAGGGGAGTCCATGAGCTAGATAGTATCATCTCTTTAAAGGGGCACCGCCTCTTCTTCTTGTGGATTTATAAGCATAAAATATAAGCTCCATCTGTATTCATTCCTAAACGCTGTGTTGTTCATCTTGGAGTTGGGGTGGGGAGGCAGGGTTCTAAATAAGACAGAGGGGAAAATGCAACAAATGGAAGAAATTGGTCATTTTCTTCTGGCTGTTGCCTGTTTCTTCAAGGATAGGAGGAGGAATAAAACGTTGCGTTTCTTGATCTGAAGAGAGTGTGATAATTAGAGTAATAGTAGTTTAGTTTTTTGAAGAAAATGGCCCCAAATTCATAATGCACGTATGAAAATTTTATGGAAATAGAAAATATTCCTAGCAGGTTTTGTTTTTTTTTTTAACTCCTTAGGATTTGTCTCACGGGGCACTCCAAAAACTGAACTGAGAAATCCCAAGAAAGCTGCCTGAATCTTCCTGTGTATTCTTAGTCTGTATCGTGTAGAGGATCAGACGAATCAAATTGGTGGTTTTTGGTAAGTACAGCTTGCCAAAGTTTGATAAGTTTTCATTCTTATCAACCAGTACATCTGCTGTATAGCGAGTGTGTACCAGATGTATGTTTATTGACAACATTAGTACATATAACATGATAAGTCATTTGGTAAGTCATTTTGAACCAACAATATAAATCCTTATTTCTTTGCTCAGTTTACATCTTTGAGGCCCCAGACAAGACATCTTAGGAATTAAGGGAAATTGTTTACTACTTCTATATCTTGTCTTCCTCACCCTCCCCAACCACCCCCAAATGAGTTCAAGCGATTTCACTCAGAGTTGTCTTTTGAACTTTTTTTTTGCAAGGAAGGTCCTTTATAAAAGTTAGAGAGCTACTGGTATGTCCTTGAACAATCTGTATGCCTCCTCTAGTTTCTGTTTCCTCACCTGTCATATAAGGTAGAAATAACTATGTTAAGCTCTCCAAATCATGGTAATCCTGTGAACTACAATATACATAAATGCACTTTGACAACTATATAATTCTCCACAGACAGAAGGTATTATTCTGTGGGGGATAATCCTAGGTGTGCTATGGCAGGGATAGGGGGTATAGAAGAAAGAGGTTACTTGCATCAGCTTCACCCCGAATCTTGGACGGCCCGCCCTCCCAGCCGTAACCACAGCCCTCACTTAGCTCGGAGAGGTAGAGACAGCAGATCCCTGTATGTTAGGGAGGAACTACCGGTGACACTGGTTGCCCGACTATCTCCCTCCCTCCTCCTCCCCCCAGCCCACCTGCCTCACCACGTCCATTTTCATACCCGCTAGGCTGGGTTCTGAACATGCCCACTAATTTCAGGGACACAGAGAGCTAAAATGGTTTTTAATTAAATATTTTTTTCTTTTTATCAGAGGATATTCATTAAAGGAAACTTGAAAGTTAAAGAATAATATAAAATTACTTACAATCCAAAAATCCAAAGATAACCACAATTAACACTGTAGTATATTCCTTTTTCATTTTTAAAAATTGTTGTTGCTGCTTAGTCACTAAGTCATGTCTGAGTCTTTTGAGACCCCGTGGACTGTAGTCTGCTGGGCTCCTCTGTCTGTGGGATTTACCAGGCAAGAATACTGGAATGGGTTGCCATTTCCTTCTCCAGGGGATCTTCCTGACTCAGGGATGGAACCCGCATCTCAGGTGGATTCTTTACCACCTAGCCACTTGGGAAACCCTTTTAAATTTTTTCATATATATTCTAAAATATAATTTAACAAAATTAACATAGTTGAGAACATGAAATAAATATTCTAGCCTACAACTATGCTGTAATTTTTAAGCCATTTTCATATTTTTGAAGGTTTGTTACATCATGTATAAATACATACTATTATGTTCATTACGTTGTGCTATGAATACCACAGTAGTGAACATACCTGACTATAAATTTTACCCATGTCTCTGATTATTTTCTTGGGTTAAATTTCTATAAATGGAATTAATGAGAATGAACTTTTTTTGGAGGATGACTACTGTAATTGAGGTTGTCAAACTATCCTCCAGAAATGTACTAAAGTATACTTGCCATCTGCATCCCCAAACATGACATATGACAATGTTCACGTACATATGACCACTGTACACGTGTACAGATTGCATTCTTTCACATTAAGATTTAAAATCATAAATGAATCTAAGAAGGTCAGGAAATATAAGCCTGTTCCCTCCCCTGGCCCAGCCCAGCCCTAACACACACCAGGCCTCTGAAGTAGACAGTATCATCCAGTTGACACCATGTCCACCTTAATGCCTCTGACCTGTTCAGGAGGGAATGCACCCATGAGGCTTGCAGTCAGTCGCTTGGCATCTATGCCACCACTTGTATTCATCTCTGTTCCACCTGCTTCCAGGGAACAAAAGGTCTTTTCATTGTCTACAAGAAGGTAATTCAGTTGGCGAGTCCAGACAAACGACAAACAAAAATACTTAAACTTGGATGGGTCACAACTTATCAAGACCTGTTTCTTCTTCTTTAAAGTGAGAGGTTCAGTTTGTCTATATCTAAAGAGTGTCTGCTTGAGCTTGATCCCTGTGTGGGGAAGATGCCCTGGAGAATAAAATGGCAACCCACTCCAGTATTCTTGCCTGGGAAATCCTATGGACAGAGGAGCATGGCGGGCTATATACAGTCCATGGGGTCACAAAGAGTCGACACGACTGAGCAGGCACACACAAAGAATGAGGTAATTTTTAGTAAAACTATGTTAGTACACAGGTAGTGGAAACAACAATAAAGGTATCTAAACTTAACTGTGAACAACATGTTGTGTTGTTTAACTTCCATTTTCTGGCAATGCAGCAGTTCTGTAGGAGAAAAAAAGTTTCCCTGCATCAAGTATTAGGAAAAAATTTCAAGTTAGTCATATTTTTATTTACTTATTTTTATTATTGTTACTTTCCATATCATGTGGCATGTGGGATCTTAGTTTCCCCACCAGAAATCAAACCCTCACCCCTTGCATTGGAAGTGTGGAGTCTTAACCACTGAACTGCCAGGGGAGTCGCAAGTTAATCTTATTTTTAAATGTAAAAGTAAAGTATTAGGAAAATCCTTCAAGATAGCCCCTACAGTTTCTTTTAACTCTAACATCTTTAATTCATAAGTAATAGATAATATAGCAAAGGCCAAGGACCTTCGCCTTCCCCATCTCCAGACATTACATATGACAATGTTCATACCTCCGCACACATGGACAGATTGCATTCTTTCACATTCAGATTTAAAATCATAGATATATCTCAAAAGAATGGACAGTGGGCTTCACAGAGATTTGTAGAGGTGGCATTAGTGGTGAAAAACCCACCTGCCAATACAGAAGACATAAGAGACCCAGGTTCAGTTCCTGGGTCAGGAAGATCCCCTGGAGGAGGGCACGGCAACCCACTCCCGTATTCTTGCCTGGAGAATCCCATGGACAGAGGCGCCTGGTGGGCTACAGTCCATAGGGTCACAAAGAGTTGGGCATGACTGAAGCAATTTAGCATACATTCACACAACTAGAATTTTAAAGTGATAATTTGTGCAGACTAGTTCTGTCTAATCAACATCCTCACCAGTTGACACTCACCTCAACAAAGACACACTATACTAATACTGTTCATAAACTTAGTCAGATTCTCAAACATTGGAAGACATCCAACAGGTTTAAGGAGTAAATAAGCTCATGAATATTTAGTTATGCTTCACCATTACCACTTACACCTACCAGAAATGTTAAAATGGTCTGACTCAACTACTGCGCAATGTCAGGAAGACTGGACCAAACTTTGGAAGAAAGTATGCCACTGGCCATTGAGCCCTCTCTTTGGAGTAGACTGTCCCTTCCATTTTAACACACAGTAGATAGAAATATTTACTGGCTTCTTTTCTACAAGGATTTTGTGTCACCTTGTAGTATCAGTTTGTCCTGTACTTAGAAAAAAAATTACACGCATGTTGGAACAGCTCCCCATATCTAAAAGCATGAAGGAACTGTAGTAGGACCTCAGACTAACTCTAATCTTAATCTTAGAACAAGGATACTTTTAGACTAGATTTCACACTCTTGAAAAGTCTCAGTTGATAAGCCAATACATTGATCAGTTTTCTCTCTTTGCCATTTGAATCATAAACATGAAGAAAAAGCTGCATAATCTAGACATCATTTTTTCTAATAATTTTCCCATCTTCTCTTAAAGACCTGCATCCCTTCCTCCTTTTTATTCCACGTACTAACTCTGCTGGTTTTCCATGACTCTTTTTTTTTTTTTTTCTTTTTACTCTGGCCAAATATCCATGACATAAAATTTACCACTGTAATCATTTTTAGCTGTACAGTTCAGGGACATTAAATGCATTTTCATTGTTGTGCAAATATCACATCATCTATCTATCTCCAGAGCTATCTCATTTTCCTGTCTTAAAACTTTGTACCTGTTGAACAGTAACACTCCATTACTCCCCTCTCCCCAGCTCCTGGCAACTATTCTATTTTCTGTCTCCATAAATTTGACTACTCCAGGTAGTCTCATATAAGAGGAATTATACAACACTTATCCTTTGGGTCTAGTATGTTTTACTTAGTGTTAAGTTTTTATGGTTCATGCACATTATAGTATGTTTCAGAATTTTCTTCCCTTTTAAGGCTGAATGATACTCTATTTTGTATATGTGCCACATTTTGTTTATCCATTCATGCACTGATGAACATATGAGATAATTCCACCTTTGGGCTAAGTGAATAAAACTGCCATGATCATGGGTGTACTAATATCTGTTTGAATCCCTATTTTCAGTTCTTTTGGAACTAGTCCCACTAGCTCAGTGGTGGAACTACTAGATCATATGATCAAGTTTTTGAAGAACTTTTCCATAGCAGTTGTACCATTTTGTATTCTTACCAGCAATGCATGAGAGTTCTAATTTCTCCACATTCCTGTCAACTCTTATTTCTTTTTTGCTTTGTCTTAAATAATAGACATCTTTATAAGTATGAAGTGGTGTGTTATTGTGGCTATATGTTACTGTGGTTTTGATTTGCATGCTCCTAATGGATGAGCATTTGCTATTGGTGTCTTTGGTGAATCACCTGTTTATTCCTTTGCCTATTTTTAAGTTGGTTGGTTTGCTTTGTTATTGTTGCATTTTAGGAGTTCTTTATATACACTGGCTATTAATTCCTTAGTATTTTCAGAAATTATTTTCTCCTATTCCATGAGTTGCCTTTTCAGTCTGCTGACAGTATCCTTTGGTTCACAAAAGTTTTCATTTTGCCATAGCCCAGTCTACCCATTTTTTTCATTTTTTGCCTGTGCTTTTAGTGTCATGCCTGAGAAATCAATGCCAAACCCAGTGTGGTAAAGCTTTTCCTCCATATTTCCTTCTAAGAGTTTTATCATTTTAGCTTTTTACATTTAGATCTTTGATCCATTGTGAGTCAGTGTTTATATATGGTGTATGGTAAGAGTCAGAGTTCGTCAGGGTTCTTCCTGTAAACAGGTACTTTTCAATCCCACCGTGTCTCACCGATGACATGTGTCATTTAAGCTACTGACACACATATTCCCGCAGATGCTCATCCTCACTCACTTTGCCTTCCAGTCTAGACTTTGGTGGTTTCCCAATAGACAAGTGAGAGAAAGCTGAAGTGGTTGGAAAACTAACAGCTCAGCTGGCTTTCCTCCCGTAACTAGGATACAGCGGTGAGAGCAGTGAGGCAGTGGCCAGGATCAGCAAGCATTTTGATGTAAACATGCTTGATGAAATCCCCAACAAAAGAACAGCAGAAGTAGGTAGCGTTTTAGGGTAAGAAGGAAAATGGGAGCGTGTGTTATGTGTGTGCATGTGTGTGTTATATATGTACACATATATGGCAGCAGAGGGAAAGAATGAGGTCACTCCACACTAGATACTGGATGTGGCTGTGAACTGTAGGCTACAGCAAATTTTTATTTATGTTCATACAAAAATAAATTTCTCTCTGTGCTGCTTTAGAAAAATCAAACTAGATTAACCACAGTTATGTGGGCAAACCCTGTTTTCCAAACAATCATCCTCGTTCTATTTTACAGTGGACAGAACCTAAAAGTGCTTACAGTGTAAAATGTGAAGGTCTGCTTAGCCTTCACTTGCAGAATCTTGAGAAGTAAGAAGAAACTACCAGGCCATGTAAGCTGCCTCACCCAGTATCACCAGGACCAAAGGTCTTCGCTGGGCGGGCTGCTCTGATGGGCTTGGAGATAACAGCACCCCACTCACATTAACTCATAGTTGCAGGATTCTACAGATGAATTGGGCTTCCCAAGTGGCTCAGTGGGTAAGGAATCTGCCTGCAATGCAGGAGATGAGGGTTCAGTTCTCGGGTCAGGAGATTCCCTGGAGGAGGGCATGGAAACCTACTCCTGTATTCTTGCTGGGAGAATCCCACGGACAGGGGAACCTGGTGGACTACAGTCCATAGGGTTGCAAAAAGTCAGACACGACTGAAGCGACTGAGCACACACACGCACACACACATGAATTAGAAACTCTACATCAGAACCCAGGATCGGCAACTGGGCATCCAAATCTCAACTAAACTAGTGTTAAATCTACTAAGGCTGACTTCAGGACCTATGAGAAACACACTGACCCAGTCTGTCCCCTCTTGTTTTTCATGGCGACTGGTTTACAGAGATAAACTGTTTGCTGTAGGTCCTCATCTTCTCTATGCCGTAAAAGGCAATTTGGAGAAAAAAGAAAAAACTAAGCCTATTAAATGTTCTGGTTTGACTAAGCCGCGCTTTCTAAAAACAGTTTGCAAGACTGATATAGTATATTTCCCCTGAAGCATTAAAGTCATTTCACACTTTATTAACTCAGAGAATATCCAGTCTTTTCCTCTGAGACTGGGAATAAATGACTAGCTTAAATCAGAGACGTTTTTGCTGGTATGCTAGTTTTTCAATTGAAATATTAACTCCGAGTGCACACAAGGAAAGTACAGACTGTGTGAGGCGTGAACAGCAATTATGTCTCAAACAACAGTCCCAGAAGTTTATTATACCTGAAAAATCATATACTTCCTGACACTTGACCATTTCATTCTAAACACCCTCGGTTCAGGAAAACTCTGGATATAGGTTTCTGCACATTTCCTTTCTTAAATTTCAGTCTGTATTTCATGGGTTTAACTAATATAGTTTCGATTTCTGTGTAGCATTTATAGTCTTTGTAACTTTTATGTAAATTTCCAACTAACTTTAACTGCCTAGTTAAATTATAGACACTGGGAAAACTGGTTCTTCTCCATCCGCCCCCAACTTTCCCTTCTTCTAAAATATATCTTTCCTCAGAACAAAACAACTTCCCTCTCCTCCCCCAAACCTGCAAATTCTACCTTGGAAAAAAAAATTAGACATTTAGCATTTAAATAATTCACAAATGACAAACTCTTCTCCTTTCCCTAGTTTAAAACCATATATTACCACATTTTGTTCAAATGGTGAATTCTTGGTAAAAAGGTGTGTGTGTGTGTGTGTGTGT
>SJYA01001032.1:1734686-1766865 GCA_006410615.1 Neotragus moschatus | reverse complement strand
ACACGACTGAAGCGACTGAGCACACACACGCACACACACATGAATTAGAAACTCTACATCAGAACCCAGGATCGGCAACTGGGCATCCAAAATCTCAACTAAACTAGTGTTAAATCTACTAAGGCTGACTTCAGGACCTATGAGAAACACACTGACCCAGTCTGTCCCCTCTTGTTTTTCATGGCGACTGGTTTACAGAGATAAACTGTTTGCTGTAGGTCCTCATCTTCTCTATGCCGTAAAAGGCAATTTGGAGAAAAAAGAAAAAACTAAGCCTATTAAATGTTCTGGTTTGACTAAGCCGCGCTTTCTAAAAACAGTTTGCAAGACTGATATAGTATATTTCCCCTGAAGCATTAAAGTCATTTCACACTTTATTAACTCAGAGAATATCCAGTCTTTTCCTCTGAGACTGGGAATAAATGACTAGCTTAAATCAGAGACGTTTTTGCTGGTATGCTAGTTTTTCAATTGAAATATTAACTCCGAGTGCACACAAGGAAAGTACAGACTGTGTGAGGCGTGAACAGCAATTATGTCTCAAACAACAGTCCCAGAAGTTTATTATACCTGAAAAATCATATACTTCCTGACACTTGACCATTTCATTCTAAACACCCTCGGTTCAGGAAAACTCTGGATATAGGTTTCTGCACATTTCCTTTCTTAAATTTCAGTCTGTATTTCATGGGTTTAACTAATATAGTTTCGATTTCTGTGTAGCATTTATAGTCTTTGTAACTTTTATGTAAATTTCCAACTAACTTTAACTGCCTAGTTAAATTATAGACACTGGGAAAACTGGTTCTTCTCCATCCGCCCCCAACTTTCCCTTCTTCTAAAATATATCTTTCCTCAGAACAAAACAACTTCCCTCTCCTCCCCCAAACCTGCAAATTCTACCTTGGAAAAAAAAATTAGACATTTAGCATTTAAATAATTCACAAATGACAAACTCTTCTCCTTTCCCTAGTTTAAAACCATATATTACCACATTTTGTTCAAATGGTGAATTCTCGGTAAAAAGGTGTGTGTGTGTGTGTGTGTGTCATTTAAACAAGGATTAAAGCAAACAGCTACTAATCAGACAGTAGCAACACTCTAGTCCTATATGATCATCTGGAGTACTTACTAACCGTGTATTTACATTTGAAAACCAGGAATATAAAGTGACAAGTTAAGATGAGAAAGAGAAAAAATAATTAAGAAAAAGAAAAGATGAAAGAAATATGAATAAACAGAAAAAATGGCAGTAGTGCTTTTTTTTTTTTCCCCCTCCCCAAAGACCGGAGATCCAGGTCTGCTTCCCCATTTCTTACCCCCTGAACAAGAGGCTGTGCTTGCCTGTGTGGCAAAAAAGTGACTCTACTGGATCGTGGAGATTTCCTGTGTGGACATTTATGAACTTCTGTATTATATCCAGTATCAGATTAGTTTGTGATTTCTCTTCCAAGTTATTAGGACTCACTACTGCATGGGAGAGAACTGCCCAGGAGCAGAGACATGCCAGGGGGAGAAGGACCCTACAACAGTGTGTGAGCTCAAGCACTGTAACACCCAACCTTTCAGGATACCCACACATAAAAGAGCGTTTGGAAACTGCCCTCATGGTCAGGCCCTGNCCAGTATCAGATTAGTTTGTGATTTCTCTTCCAAGTTATCAGGACTCACTACTGCATGGGAGAGAACTGCCCAGGAGCAGAGACATGCCAGGGGGAGAAGGACCCTACAACAGTGTGTGAGCTCAAGCACTGTAACACCCAACCTTTCAGGATACCCACACATAAAAGAACGTTTGGAAACTGCCCTCATGGTCAGGCCCTGGTTTTGTGTCTACTTCCTTGTGGCAGCACAAAATCTCTACCAAATCTCTGAGACAATATAGTAGAAGCTCATGGAAGTTCTCCAGCTGCCTGACTGATCAGTGCCTGCTTTCCAAGAAGACTTTTGGGAGCCTTGGCTATCATCCATCAATCAGTGATTGGTGGGGCTTTTCCCCTTGACCTTGCTGGTGCCTGAGCTGTGTATTAGAAATGCCAGCTCCTGTGCCAAAGCTGGAGCTTCCCTAGTGGCTCAGTGTTAGAGAATCCACCTGCCAATGCAGGAGATGTTGATTCAATCCCTGGGTTGGAAAGATCCCGTGGAAAAGGAAATGGCAACCCAATCTAATATTCTTGCCTAGGAAATCCCATGGACAGAGGAGCCTGGCAGGCTATAGTCCATGCAGGTCTCAAAAGAGTTGGACATGAGTTAGCAACTTAATAACAGAAACAACAAAGCCAAAATGGACCTATCCATTCTTTGTGTGTGTGTGTGTGTGTGTGTGTGTGTGTGGCTCGTGGGATATGGGGTCTTAATTCCTCAACCAGAGATTGATCCCAGACCCTCAATAGTGAGAGTGTGGAGTCCTAGCCAATGGACTGCCAGAGAATTTCCCCTATCTATTCCCTGGACAATACTCTGTATGGCTATTTGTACATAGTTCTAAATGCAGGTAAAACACAAAAGTTAGATATAAATAGGATATCCAAAGCAATTTATTGGTATTTATATATAATATTACAGTTCTTTTTCGAGCTTTACCTTACTACATTTCTTACAATAGACAGTGCTCACTCACTGGTTCTTTCATTAATTTTTTCTTTTACTGAAACATTTCTTCATTTCGTGCTAGGCACTGGGGACACCAATTAAGGTCTCTGCCTTTGAAAAACTTCAATTATAGATAATGAAATAAACTATGTCTCTTTACTTTTTCTAATACAGTTCAGACAGTGTAGAATAAAGTTGAAATAGGCTAAACTGTCTACAATCACTTCACAATTGGAAGTAAATTTTACTTTTCCTGTTACAAAGGGACCTTTCTCAGATGGCCCCGTTTCTAATAGAGTCCAAGTTTTTATAACAAGAATTAAGCTACTGAATACTAGGGTTTAACTTTAGGCATACTTTTGCTAGAAGCATGTGTTCTTTAAACTACCATTTTCATTTTTCACTATATGCAAAAATAATAATATCAATAATAATAAACCAAGTATCGCCAGAGGAAGAACAAAGCTAGAAAGTTAGTTAAGGGAGAATAACATTTAAATGTTTAGTGGATAAAAAGAAAATGTAATTTGGGGGTTAAAGTTGCATTTTAATGCATATTGTCTCTGCCTCCCACTAGAAAGTTTACTTTTATATGTTTTCTCACAAAGAGCCTATTATAGTCATATTGCTGTGGTATTTGAAAATATTTTTAACTTCAAAAATATCCCACATTCAACTTAAAATAGTTGTAGAAGAAAGAAACCCATGGCTTAATCAATGTTGAGAGTATTTCTGGCCAACTTCTATTTCACTGTAACTAGTGCCTTGGGATACTTGTCAATGAAATACAAGAACATCAACATTAAACAGGATCTGATTTTTTTCTGTGCTGGCAGACACTGTTCCCTAGTCAGAACTGAGATGACTAATGTTAACCAAACAAAATCAGAAGGTCACACCTAAAACTGAAACTAATGTTTGTCTGTGTCACTCCATCTTAGAGTCTTTGTTTCAGAACAGGCAATTTGTCATTTTTCTTATAAGGAGACCCATGATATTATTGTGTACTATGATTTGACCTACCACCAGAAGGTAATAAAAGAACATAACCCATAGACCATGTACTCATGTATAATATGGCACAATAATAATAGCCATGCTATTACTATATAACTATCACTTGCTAATATACTTTGAAACTGGGGGAAAGGAAGAGCATTTACACACCATCATAAAGCTACATATGCTTATGTTTGGGAAAGTTCACCTTCTAAATCTATTTTGGTATAAATTCAAAAAACTAAATGAAAAATACTCTTTATACACATATTTTAGAATATATTAATATATATATTCTAAAATATGTGTATGTGTATATATATATATATATATATATACACATCTATATCTTCTATATTTGGACTGTCCAGATTTGTCTTGAAGATAAATGGACCATTTATCAAACAGAATTTAAACTAAAGACTGTACTCCCAAAGATGAAGCTCCTTTATGAAATTGTGATTCCCATTTTATCACTGTGTAATTATGATTTTGAGCTTAAGTGCATGATTATCCAGTTTCTCCATCAGGAAAATGGGACCAATACTTTGGCATAGTCTTGTAGGTCTATATCGATATAGGGAAGGTATATTCAGGAAAGATATATAGAGAGAGAGATCAATTTTTCAATAACTTGAATCATATTCTAGATGACACAGAGGACTTCCTAGCTAAAGGAACTCTATGATAAAGCCCTTTGCAAATTAAAGAATATTTTTATGATAAAAATCACCGTCCATCAAACCAGCAGTTCATATATTCCAATGCTGGCACATGAAACTTTTGTGTGAATATTACTCCCAGGTAACTTTCTTAAACATGTAGTGGTAATCTGAATATATCCTAGTTAATAAACAGTATTTACAACTACATTCAATGGGTAGGCACAAAGTATTAGTGTAGGTATACTAAGTAGTAATAAAAAGGTAATACACAATTGAACAAATATCAGAAAGAACATAGTATTTGCTCTTTTGCATAATCATTAGCTTTGAAAAAGGCGTCATTATAACCACATGTGAAATGTGTGGTTATAATGATGCATTTCCTATAGCAATACAGAAGGCAATAGCTATAGAAGTTCCCTTTCAGTTTGTCCACAAAAACCTGGGAGTAAATTCCTTCAGATTCTTTAGCTTTTAAAATTATATTGTCAAGCAGAAAATTTGTGATTTTTAGGTGGGACTTAGACACGGGGCTGTACTCCCAAGAGTACATCCTTGAAAAACCTATTTTGCTCAACTGAAATAATAATTATTTAAAAATCATATACTATATAAAATACAAAATAATAAATTTGAGCACTTAATATGGCCAAGTATTTTTCTAACTATTTTCTATGCATTGTATCACTTAATCTTCACAACATCGTGAGGTGTATTATCACCATCTTATGGATGGTGAAACTGAGGCTTAGGGAGACTAAATGGCTGGTGTGACAACACTTGCTTCTCAAGTGGTGGAGCCAGGGTAGGGAGCTAGGTCTGATTCCAGAGCCTGGGTGAGTAGCCCCCATTCCCACTGCTATATCATAGTCCCATATTCTCACTTAAACATTTGGATTATGTGAATTCTATTCCTTAAACATTTCCATTAAGAATTTAATAGTTCTTTTTTAAGTCTAAAAAGTCGAATTTGAACCTATTAACTACTTTATAAAGGGCCAGAAATAGGCTATGGAACAGTTTGCAGCACTCTCTGAAGGGTGGGGGAAGCAGGGCGGTGCAATGACGCATTTGGTATTATAGAAAGGAATGGTTTTCCAACAGTTTTACTGTGGATCTGTGCTTGAGTTTCCTTCAACTCTGTGAACCAAGGTCCATCTCTCACTGATAGTAGTTTTACCCTGTAAACACTGGCTGCAGTTAACTCTGCTATTACTAAGAACATAGCAAAGAGAGTTACCATGGCAGAAAGGACCCTGGGCTTTGTCATCAGCTAAATTTCAATTCTGAGCGGTCTTGGGTAAGTTATTTGATCGCTCTGAGCCTGAAGTTCCTGATCTTTAAAAAGGAGGCAATAATAGCTAACATTTATCAAATTCTTACTGTATACTTGGTTTTGTTCTAAGGACTTGGTATTATTATTTAATTTATTCCTCACAGTGACGCCTTGAGATAGAGATTGTTGTTACCACCAGTTCAGTCTCATTGTGCAGATAAGGGTGGTGAGGAACAAAGACTTTAAATAACTACATCACTGTCACACGGCTGCAGAGTTAAAGAGCGGAGGCTCAAACCCAGGAAATCTGACCCAAGAGAGCAGGCCTTTTGCCAGAAAGGGCCAGTCAATATTTTAGGTTTTGTGGGCCATATAAAACCTAAAATAGAGATGCCAGGCTCCTCTGTCCATGGCTTCTCTCTCTATGGCATTTTCCAGGCAAGACTACTGGAGTGGGTTGCCACTTCCTCCTCCAGGGGATCTTCCCAAACCAAAGGTCAAACCGGCATCTCTTTTTGAATTTTGCTGCAGCAATTCCACTCCACTGCTGTAGCAGAACAGTAGCTATAGACAATATGTAAACAAACTGAGTCCAACAAGACTCTCTAAGAACAGCCACAGAGTTGAATCTGGCCCTCTGCCTGTTTGCAGATTCCCTGCTCTAAAGCCCACATTTTAAACTTCATCTCATAGGAACATCTCGAAAAATCAGATAACTTCCTTAAGGTGTCTTATGCACACAGTAAATGCTCAACTCAAGAGTTTTTAAACCATACATTACAGAAATTTTGTAAGAGATTATTTCTAGTCCATCTCGTTCCCTCCAGGGAATTTCTGTCATCTATTGCATTTAAATGGCATTTAAGTCATCTGTTCTCTTTTAGGCCACTCTCTTCTTAGCATATGAGGGAAATAACACTCTCCAACCACTTTCCCAGGAACGCTGGAGATGCTGTGGAATACAGCCCTCCTCTGAAATCATCCCACTGTGGTAAATGATAGCAGTGAGCAAAGTGTCTGGCTTATAAAGATGCTTGATAAAATTGATTTTGATCTTCATGATTTTAATTAGTTCATTCTATTACAACATCATTGGGTATTATATTTGCAGTCATGCAATCAATATATGATAATGTAGTTTTAGGTGTAGGTGGACAAGGTGGATTACCCTTGCAGAATTTTCATCTGTCTCTAAATATAACTAGCCAGATGTGCAGATTTTCAGTCCTCACCCACCTGTTGAAGCTGGAACACTCTTTGGGCTCTGTTTTGACCCCCAGTCCACTGTTGCTTGTGAACTTTACAAAGCCGTGATCATCCCTTTGGCACTCAGTGTTTGTTGAAAGAACATATGTGATCTCCTGTGTGTGTGTGCATGCACTCAGTCATGTCCAATTTTGCAGCCCCATGGTCTGTAACCCGCCAGGCTCCTCTGTCCATGGAATTATCCAGGCAAGACTACTGGAGTGGTCTGCCATTTCCTCCTCCAGGGGGTCTTCCCAAGCCAGAGGTCAAACCAGCATCTCTTGCATCTCCGGCATTGGCAGGCGAATTGTTTATCAACCGCACCACCTGGGAAGTCCTAGGGTTAAATAACCTTATGTGGCTGCCCCTCTTTGCTCATGGTCTTTGCTCTGCCCTCTCTTTTCTCCCTCCTCCGTCCACCCTTGCTAGGCAGGGAACCCCAAGGACTGTGCTGCATTCACGGCTGCATCACCAAGCACCTAGCACAGCCTGGCAATCAGCAAGTGTTCGAATGAATGAATAAGTGAGTGACTGAATGAACGCATGCACAAACATTGTTTGAGCATCTGTTTTATCAGATCATTGCCTTCTGCCTAAGGGGTACAGAGGTTGGTTCTAGTATCAGTGAATTGACTCTTGTTCCAGGGGCAGTGGTTGTTCATAGCATGTCAAAAAACAAAATCCTGAATCTTAAGTGAAGCTTTTGACATAATTAGAAACCAGCAGTGACACCAGAAAAAGGTCTAAGTCTTAAAAACCAGATTGTCAGCAGTTTTCACATGTCCATGAAGCCAAGGGGTCTGAATTTAATAAGGCATTTCTATAGCCTGGCAGATCCTTAGCCTGACTGCAAAAGTGCTATTTGTGTGACGTAGGCTTGTCAGTTTGCCGGATGGCAAGTCAGTCTAACAACAGAATCAGTGTGATAAGGCTTTATGGTGGTAGTGCTTTGCTTTGAAAAATTGATATATTTCCAACCAAATTAATTTGAGTAGTTTTGTATCAAAGAGACATTGCTTTGGACCTTTGAAATCTCTTGCACATGTCTGTTTTGATAGCCTTGACAGGAAGAGCCAAGTCAAGATACCAGGCCCATGCTGAGTGTGGAGATAGTACTATTTCATTAGTACTTCTCATATGTAAGTGTATGGGTTTCCCTGGTGGCTCAGCGGTAAAGAATCCACCTGCAATGCAGGAGCCTTGGGTTCGATTCCTGGGTTTGGAAGATCCCCCAGAAGAGGGCATGGCAACCCACTCCAGCATTCTTCCCTGTCCCATGGACAGAGGAGCCTGGTGGGCTACAGTCCTTAGGGTTGCAAAGAGTTGGACACAATGAAAGCAACTTAGCATGCACACATGTGTAAGTGTATAATCTGTTTATAACTCCAAGGTAGACTCGATCAGTAAATCTCAACAGGGAGCGGTTTTGCCTCTCCGGAGACGTTTTTGGTTGTCACATGTAGAGGGTGTTGGGAATGTAGAGGGCAGAGATCCTATGAGACATGCTACAGTCGACCCCTCCACCCAAACCAAGAATTATCACACCCACAATGGCAGTAGGGAATCCAGTTCAGAAACACTGGGTTAAATGACACTCAAGGTTCCTTTGCAGCTCAAATTCTGGATTTTAGGAAATTAAGTTACATACATCAAAGAATTTTCTAAATTGTCAAACACTGTATACATTCAAGCTACTATTATGATACAAGCCATCACTGCTTTCCTTCTCCTCTCCGGTATTTGTGGGCCTGTCAACCTTTCTGTTCTGAGCCAGATCCCTCAAATATTTAGGTCAGAAGAGCCAAGATAGGGGGTGAAACTAGAAGTCCCTTCTACTGCTTGTTCACGGCTTGGGAGAACATTAATTCAGGAAGCAGATGTGTCCGAATTTGCCGGTTTTTTTTTTTTTTTTTTTTTCAGCATTACCCATCAACCTGTTGAGAAAGAAGTATACGTGTGTAATGCTTATTTAACCAGATAGCATATTCTTTTTAACTTTTTATTTTGTATTGGGGTATAGCCAATTAACAGTGTGACAGTTTCAAGTGAACAGCAGAGCAGGAAGGGACTCAGCCATGCATATACATGGGTCCATTCTCCCCAAACTCCCCTCCCATCCAGGCTGCCACATAACGTCAAGCACAGACAGTTGATGTGCTATACAGTAGGTCCTTGTTGGTTATCCATTTTAAATACAGCGGTGTATACATGTCTGTCCCAAACTCCTTAACTATCCCCTCCCCTGCCCCCAAGGCAGCCATAAGAGTTCTCTACTTCTGAGTCTCTTTCTGTTTTGTCAAGTTCATTTGTATCAATTTGTTTTTTAAGATTCCACATATAAGGGATGTCAAACGATATTTCTCCTTCTCTGTCTGCCTTCCTTTACTCAGTAAGACAATTTCCAGGTCCATCCATGTTGCTGCAGATGGCATTATTTCATTCTTTTTAATGGCTGAGTACAGATAGCGGATTCTTAACTGGTATTTATGTGCTGCCAAAACCCCACAGAAAGTTCCCCCATGCCACCTCTCTGCAGCAGGTGGTTCTACCCCTCTCCTGGTACACAGCCAATGTCCCTGGGAACCCACAGCCAAGTGCCTCATTTCAGGGATATGTTGATAGAAATGCCTGGAAAAAGTGAACCTCTCGGCTTTTACCTGTTTATCAGTCATTCACCGAATGATGTGCTTTACCGTAACAAAATCTGTACCAGCATCAGTGCAGTTGAAGACCCATTATGAATTAACTCTTCTCAGAATTAGCCAGGAGCTGACAGAAGGTACGGCCCAGAGTGCCACTGTTCTAGGGCCTCTTTATCCTTCCAGGATTTTCCCTAAATAAAAGAGAATCATGGGAGGATTTTTGTGTGTCCCAAGGGCCATGCCTTCAAATAGCACAAGGTTACTCGCCGAGGTAGAAAAGGTTGCTGTGCTTCAGCTTTTTGTTTGGGGCCCCAGGTAATTTCCAAGTATCCTGCCTCCATTTTGAGCAGAACTGCTTTTGTACATTCAAGCTCTGGGGTAACAGAAATGTCCTTATCCCCAGAGGCCTGCCCACCTGTCCTCATGCCCAGAGGCCTGCCCAGTGGTGGGAGTGTCTGCTCTGCTGTTTACTCTAATGGGTGGTGGTAACTTGGCACAGAGCAGTAAGAACCGCTCAGGGTGAGACCAAATCTTGGAAACTTTTTGTAGAAGTTGGTCTTCAATTCTTTTCCCCCTCATGTGTGATATTAAATATCATTTAATCTTGGAACCAATCCTCTTGAGATGGGTGCTATTACGAGATGTAGAGATGTAGACATGGAACCTCATATGACATGGCGGGTAAGTGGCACAGTCATGACCTGAACTCATGTTTCTTCAGCTCCAAAGTCCTTGCTGTCACCAGTACGGTATGTATTTTATTATATCTATACATTGTGTATGCTGAGTCATGCCTTAAGAAGTGACTGTTAGTAAAGACACATTTTATGTTATAAATAAGGGGACATAAAAATAGAACTCTAACTGCAAACAGAGCCAGAATTACCTCTTGAATAAATTCTAAAACCTTCCATGGGATTAAATTCCAGTTAGTGCACTGCTCACCACTGAATATTATCTTCAAGTTGCAGTGTGTCTATTAGTGAGCAAATAAAACTCCCCCAAGAATTCCAATTCCAAATTGCATATTAATCACACACACACACAGACACACATATGGCTGTGAGCCAAAGTTAACTGGTAGTTTGCGTTATCATGAGTGTAAAATCATGCCTGCTTTTGATCCCAGGTAAAGACTGGTTGGTAAGCATTGGAAATATTTCCCAGTACAGTGTTATCCCTTGCCCTCTAAAATGTCCCACTTCAGAGAATTCCCTAGTAGTCCAGTGGTTAGGATTCCATGCTTCCACTGCTAGGGGGCCTAGGTTCAATACCCATCCAGGGAACTAAGATCCCACAAAGCATGCATCAGGGCCAAAAGAAAAATATCCCACTTCAAACTTAAAATCCTACTGAAAGGTACTCTAAACCAATATTAAGGAAATTCAAATCCTTGATGATTTCTGCTTTAAGCCTGAGTTAACCCCAAGATGTTATTTTACACTAACAAGCCCAAACTCAACCTAAAACAAAAACAAAAATTCTAGCTGCTGCTGCTGCTGCTGCTGCTGCTGCTGCTAAGTCACTTCAGTCGTGTCCGACTCCGTGTGACCCCATAGACGGGAGTTCAAAATAATAATAGCTTGATTTTGATAGTATATTCTCCTGTTTTACATGCCAAACTGTGAATAAATGAGTAGTTTTGAATATAATGCCATGTTTGTTTAATGAGAGCAGCCTTCAGTGAAGACTAATGTGCTTTCAGTGTGTGAGAGCATGGCTCTGTGTGGGGAAGGTCCTGCTGCCAGGGATCTGGTATCCATGTGGGCTACAGGACCATCTGAGCCCAGTGCAGCAAGTCTCTGCAGGTTCTTTCTGGAAGAGCCTCTTGCAAACTGCTATAGCCAAAGGTTAGGTGAGAAACAGGCTTACACTCAGATGGCTGAGCTACGTCACCAGTGGAGAATCACACTACCAGACAGCTTACCTGCTATGAACGGAATCTGGGAGGCTCTGATATGCCAGTCTACACCAGAATTCACAGGGTAGGCTTCTCATTCTGACTAGTTTAAGGTTGGCTGGAGTAGCCTCTTGTTTCTCTGTAAACACAAGGAAGATTCTTAACTCAGTCTTGCTGCTGCTACTGCTGCTAAGTCGCTTCAGTCATGTCCGACTCTGTGCAACCCCACAGACGGCAGCCCATTGGGCTCCGCTGTCCCTGGGATTCTCCAGGCAAGAACACTGGAGTGGGTTGCCATTTCCTTCTTCAATGCATGAAAGTGAAGAGTGAAGAGTGAAAGTGAAGTCGCTCAGTCGAGTCCGACTCTTAGTGACCCCATGGACTGCAGCCTACCAGGCTCCTTCATCCATGGGAGTTTCCAGGCAAGAGTACTGCAGTGGGGTGCCATTGCCTTCTCCGAACTCAGTCTTAAGACTGGGTAAGATTTTTAAGTTCAAATTTCTTATGCTAACATTTCTTGAGCATTTGGCTCGAGGTTCTGCACTGGGAGCTTTGCATGGATCATTTCAGTTCAATTGTAGGAGTCACTCAGGGCAGCTGTGGTACAGACTCTTAAGATACACTGTCAGAGGTCAAGGTAAGCTCCAGGAGGACGAGATCCACTGGTATTTGGCACATAGTAGGTGCTCAGTTTGGAGAATGCAATGGCAACCCTCTCCAGTACTCTTGCCTGGAGAATCCCATGGATGGAGGAGCCTGTGTAGGCTGCGGTCCATGGAGTCACTATGAGTTGGGCACAACTGAGCGACTTCACTTTCCCTTTTCACTTTCATGCATTGGAGAAGGAAATGGCAACCCACTCCAGTTTGTAGCCTGGAGAATCCCAGGGACGGGGGGAGCTGGTGGGCTGCCGTTTATGGGGTCGCACAGAGTCTGACACGACTGAAGCAACTTAGCAGCAGCAGCAGCAGCAGGTGCTCAATTAATATGTTCAGAATGAATGAATTTAAAATCTTAAGAAATTTTGTTTACATATAAGTGTTAGGAGCTGAGCCAGCATTCTTCAGCAGATGTCTCTTCTTCTGGTCTCATAAATTTGACTGTGTAGTTAAATGGAAGACAGCTTAGAATTGCAGGGGTGGGGGGGCAAGCAACTTGAGAAGACTCTTTAAAACTGGTCCTAAAATGAAGTAATTGCTCAGCATAGGAAACAGAGGGAAAAGTGACTGTAATACCTTAGCAAGAAGAATCTCTGTTATCTAGTCTCATTGATGTTCTCCATGAACAAAGGTTGGCAAACTTCTATACCTGGCCAGAGAGTAAATATTTCAGCCTTTATGGCCCATGCAATCTCTGTCTGAACTAGTCAAGTCTGCCACTGAAATGGAAAAACAGCCATCTTTTTTTTTTTTTTTAAAGGATGTCTGTTCCAATAAAACTTTATTTAAAAAAACAAATGGCAGGCTATATTTGGATCATGGTGTGATTTGCCAAGCCCTGGTCTAAAGCATGTCTAGTTGTAATAAGGTTTCTGTTTCATCTCTAAAAGGGTTATACAGCTAATGCTATATAGTTCCCCTGCTTTTAAGACATTAAATAAGCCATATATCTTTTACATATCTAAGCCTTTGGCCTTGAAAACTCATTAAACAGCATGGTAATTTATTTAACTGTGGCATCTTAGACACAAAGATAAGAAGAATGGAGTTTGTAGACCATAAGATTTTCTTGAATGTGTTAAACTAATGCAATATACCATTTGTAATGGCCTCTAATGAAATCCTAACTTTACAGAACCTTATTTTTATCCTTTTTGCATCTCTGAGCCTTCTCACTATGTGTGCTAACCTTTACATAATAACCTTTACATGTAACCTGTTTTTACATGTACAGTTCAGTGGCATTAAATACATTACACTGATTTGCAATCATCACCATCACCCCTCTCCAGAACTTTCTTATCATCTCTCACTGGAACACCATAAACCATAGTTCCCCATTCTCCCTCCCCACAGTTCTTGGCAACCACTATCCTGCTTTCTATGAATTTGACTCTTTTGGTACTTTATGAAAGTGGAATCATACAATATTTGTCCTTTTATCTTCATGGTTCATCCGTGCTGCAGCATGTGTGAGAATTTCCTTCTTCTTTAAGGCTGAATAATACTCCGTGGAGTACACATGTCACATTTCGTTTGCCCATTCATGTGTCAATGGACTTCGGGGTTGTTTCTACCTTTTGGCTACTGTGAATAATATTGTTATGATCAATGGTGTGCAAATATCTATGTTGAGTCCCAATTTTCAGTTCTTTTGAGTATATACCCAGTAGTGTAATTGGTGGACCATATGATAACTGTTATGTTCTTGAGGAACTGCTATACAGTTCTCCACAGTAGCTGCACCATGTTACATTCCAACCAGCAATGAGCAAAGATTGCAGTTTTTCTACATTCTTGTCAACACTTATTTTACTTCATTAGTTTGTATGTTTGGTTGGTTATGATAGCATGCTAGGACTTCCCAAGTGGCTCAGTGGTGAAGAATCTGCAGTGCAGGAGACCCAGGTTCAATACCTGGATCAGGAACGTCCCTTGGAGGAAGAAATGGAAACCCACTCAGTATTCTTGCCTGGAGAATCCCATGGACAGAGGAGCCTGTCAGGCTACAGTCAGCAGGGTCACAAAGAGTCGGATATAACAGAGCACGCACATGTGCGCACACACACACACACACACACACACAATAGCATGCTAATGGATGCAGAGTGGTATCTCATTGTGGTTCTCAGTTGCTTTTCTGTATCTGTAGTGTAAAAATAGTTCATTTAAATACTACACTAATTTATATTTCATGCAAATTATATATATATATATATATATATATATATATATATCCCCCCCATGGGTATATGCATTTATTCCTCTCCTAACTCCAGAATTATATGAGATGGCTTCCAAGGACATGAAAACAGTAAGATGAATAATATACATAGCTAAATTCTTGGCATTGGGGATATAGGAGACTGAAAAAATGATACTATAGCCAAGATCAGATGAACCTGAGAGTGTGCTGTAATGTCTTACACAATTATAAAACTAAAGTGACAAATTCAATTCCAAACCTCCTAGGGTTCAAAGTAAAAAGGGAAGGGGGGCCAGTAACATGATTCATTTACCCCAGATGATGAAAGCTCAGGAAAAAAAGGCTTTTCTTGGCTTGTAGGTGCAAGAGAATAAGCTATAAGTACTTACTGAAAGCAACAGATTTTCTGGTGAAATTAATAGGGCTGGAATTGAAAATGACTCCCTTAGCCTGGCATTATACAGCTTTTTGTGCGAGTTAAAGAGTAGTTTCAAAGTACAATTATGAAAGTATTAAGAAAAAGTCAACTCTGCATCTCTTAGAAGATATAGAAGGACTATTCCTTTGGACTTTAGTCACTGTTTTATGTAGTTAAACCATGTTAAGATCTTGAATTCCCTCATACATGTTTATATATATATACACCTGGCATTTCCTTCCCAGGTCACAGATTATAAATGCATATGTGTTTGTACAAAGATTCTTCTTATCTTCTTAAGAATATATCCTTATCTTCCTTTTGGAATGAGGGAAAGATCTTCATGTTCAAATCTGATACTGAAATTTCTGCTTCAGCACAAAACTCCAGGAACTATATTATTTTCAAATTTAAACCAGAAAAAAAAAAGGCTTCATAATAATTAGATATGTTGCCAAAACAGCTTTCAAGCAATTGAAGAGCAAAGAAAATTAAAAATAAGAATAGCAGCCATATCAAACAGATGTTTTTAAAGAACTGAGAAAGTATCAAAATTACTCTAAAACTAAATTGGTCTGAAGTTTTACCCAGAAGTTTGGATGAAGTGTAATAACTGACATTTCTTGAGCATTTACAATTTCCCAGGCACAGTTCAAAATGCTTGTATGTATTAACTCACTTTTGTAAACATAAGAAAGTTAATACTGTTATCATCATTCCCATTTTATAGATAGGGAAGCTGAGGCACGAAGGAGCTGAATATCCTTGCTTCAGGTCATACAACTAGGAAGTGTTCAAGCTAGGATTCACACATAGTCATGCATTCTGGTTCCAGTTCAGTTCGGTTCAGTTGCTCAGTGGTGTCCGACTCTTTGCGACCCCATGAATCGCAGCACGCCAGGCCTCCCTGTCCATTACCAACTCCCAGAGTCTACTCAAACTCATCTCCAGTGAGTTGGTGATGCCATCCAACCATCTCATCCTCTTTCATCCCCTTCTTCTCCTGCCCTCAATCTTTCCCAGCATCAGGGTCTTTTCAAATGAGTCAGCTCTTTGCATCGGATGCCCAAAGCATTGGAGTTTCAGCTTCAGCATCAGTCCAGTGGCCACTCACTAACCCATGAAACTGTACTGCTGCTTGATGTTTCAGCAGACGAACCAAAGTAGTACTGGTTGGCCAACAGGCAAAAACATACATTCTGTTGTGTCCCTATCATTCTTCTTTTTTTTTTTTCTTTAGATGAGCAAATGTACCTTAATTAACCTTGAAATCTCCCTTAATATCCTTGTGTAGAATTCCCAGCAGTAAATTTTAAAAAATGAAAAAAAGAAATTTAGTTGAATGATGAAACCATAGTCCTATTATAAATCATATTTTTACAGTTTTAAGAATGTGGAGGAATGCTTATAAAATGAAGTAAAGCAGCAGATGTAAATTTGTTGGAAGCCTAGCTCCACCACTCCCATTCCCCCAGAGAAACTATCAAAAGAAAGATGGGAAAGTTTATGTGGCTATCACTGGGTAGGAGAATTAGGAATAACTTCTTTTCCTACTTTTTCTTAATTTCCATAAAATTTACTTGAATACTTTCATAGTCCAAAAAAATGAAATAAACTTCATTTTTAAAAAGCTAATCAGAGCTATTCTTTACAAAGCCACAATAAGAAGCGCCTAGTGATACTCTCACTGTATAATTTTAAATCATTTCTAAGGGCCTTGTTCTGAAGGAGTGAAGGTGGCATGGTTTAGACTTGCACTTATGTGGCATTTAAGTTTAGAAAAAAATGAGAAACTCTGCAATTGTCCCATTTCAAGTATTCAGTGGCCACAAGTGGCTACTGACGGCTTTTTCATCATCACAGAGAGTTCTATTGCCCAGCACTGGTTTAGAAGAAAGAACACAAGATGGCTTGAAATCAAGTCCCAGGAGGAGAGGATACCTACTGTGTGAAATGAGTAATTTATTCAACCTCTCTATTTCCCCATAGACAAACTGGGACTAATGATACTGTCACTTACCATGAAAGGAGATTAAGATCAAATAAGATAATGCATGTGACAGTTCTCTGAAAACTATCCTGTAGTTTACCAGATAGTTGTTTCAAAAATCCCCAGCCTGAACCTGATCTAGCTCTTTGTGCACTGATTCCAAATCCATGAATGGTTCATAATTGCTGACAGGGAGTGACACCATAAAAATCAGACTTACCAGCTCTTCGCACAGTTCTTCACCCAAGTCCTTCGTTATTGTGGATATTCCATTTCTTCTCTGTAAAAAGCTTCAGCACACAGTTCTGTATCTTCTATAATAACACCTCCTCAGTTTTTTTCCTTAACAATATAAACACACTGCCCTCTTTCCACTCCTAAATGAAAAAGCCTCTTTAAAACGAAAGCAGGCTTTGTCTGCCAAAGAAATAAAGGGGGTAAAATGCTATAACTAAAAGGAAATCAATCTGAGTTGACAGTGCAGGAATTAAGCAAAAGATGTTGCCAACTGCCTCAAGAACGTGAGATTTGCACCCACAATGACAGCAGGTTCTCTATGCTTCAAAGCTGTTGGGAGTGCTGATTAGGCGGAAGTACCTGTTCCTTCTGATTTTTTTTTTTTCCTGAGTCACTTCTGGTTTTTCCTGCAAAACAACTTGCCTAATTTAGACGATTTTAGAGCTGCCGCTCATCCAGCGAAGTCCCCATCTTATTTCTCATTTAACCACCCAAGAGTTAAGCGTGAGTCTTGGATGGGTTTAAGAAAAAAAAAGAAGAGAAAAAGAAGAAAAAAAAAATTGTAGTCAAGTTGTGGCTCAACTTGGTGTAGATTCTAGGCTCACCCTCTCCCTCCTGCCTTCCCCAGGTCTCCACCGGCCGTGGATGCCTTTGACATTATGACCGCAGAGGATTCCACCGCAGCCATGAGCAGCGACTCTGCCACCGGGTCCTCTGCCAAGGTGCCCGAGGGCGTAGCAGGCGCGCCCAACGAGGCAGCGCTGCTGGCGCTGATGGAGCGCACGGGCTACAGCATGGTGCAGGAGAATGGGCAGCGCAAGTATGGCGGCCCGCCGCCCGGCTGGGAGGGCCCGCACCCGCAGCGCGGCTGCGAAGTCTTCGTGGGCAAGATCCCGCGCGATGTGTACGAGGACGAGCTGGTGCCAGTGTTCGAGGCGGTGGGCCGCATCTACGAGCTGCGCCTCATGATGGACTTTGACGGCAAGAACCGCGGCTATGCCTTCGTCATGTACTGCCACAAGAACGAGGCCAAGCGCGCCGTGCGCGAGCTCAACAACTACGAGATCCGCCCCGGACGCCTGCTGGGCGTTTGCTGCAGCGTTGACAACTGCCGCCTCTTCATCGGGGGCATCCCCAAGATGAAGAAGCGCGAGGAGATCCTGGAGGAGATCGCCAAGGTCACGGAGGGTGTGCTCGACGTGATCGTCTACGCCAGTGCGGCCGACAAGATGAAGAATCGCGGCTTCGCCTTCGTGGAGTACGAGAGCCACCGTGCTGCCGCCATGGCGCGCCGCAAGCTCATGCCCGGCCGCATCCAGCTGTGGGGCCACCAGATCGCTGTGGACTGGGCTGAGCCCGAGATTGACGTGGACGAGGATGTGATGGAGACCGTGAAGATCCTCTACGTGCGCAACCTCATGATCGAGACCACCGAGGACACCATCAAGAAGAGCTTCGGCCAGTTCAACCCGGGCTGCGTGGAGCGCGTCAAGAAGATCCGCGACTATGCCTTCGTGCACTTCGCCAGCCGCGAGGACGCCGTGCACGCCATGAACAACCTCAACGGCACCGAGCTGGAGGGCTCGTGCCTCGAGGTAACGCTGGCCAAGCCTGTGGACAAGGAGCAGTACTCCCGCTACCAGAAGGCAGCCAAGGGTGGCGGCGCAGCCGAGGCAGCAGTGGTGCAGCAGCCCAGCTACGTGTATTCCTGCGACCCCTACACACTAGCCTACTATGGCTACCCCTACAACGCGCTCATCGGGCCCAACAGGGACTACTTCGTGAAAGGTTAGTGGGGGTTCCTCGCCTACCTGGGTGGGAGTCGNATTGTCCCATTTCAAGTATTCAGTGGCCACAAGTGGCTACTGACGGCTTTTTCATCATCACAGAGAGTTCTATTGCCCAGCACTGGTTTAGAAGAAAGAACACAAGATGGCTTGAAATCAAGTCCCAGGAGGAGAGGATACCTACTGTGTGAAATGAGTAATTTATTCAACCTCTCTATTTCCCCATAGACAAACTGGGACTAATGATACTGTCACTTACCATGAAAGGAGATTAAGATCAAATAAGATAATGCATGTGACAGTTCTCTGAAAACTATCCTGTAGTTTACCAGATAGTTGTTTCAAAAATCCCCAGCCTGAACCTGATCTAGCTCTTTGTGCACTGATTCCAAATCCATGAATGGTTCATAATTGCTGACAGGGAGTGACACCATAAAAATCAGACTTACCAGCTCTTCGCACAGTTCTTCACCCAAGTCCTTCGTTATTGTGGATATTCCATTTCTTCTCTGTAAAAAGCTTCAGCACACAGTTCTGTATCTTCTATAATAACACCTCCTCAGTTTTTTTCCTTAACAATATAAACACACTGCCCTCTTTCCACTCCTAAATGAAAAAGCCTCTTTAAAACGAAAGCAGGCTTTGTCTGCCAAAGAAATAAAGGGGGTAAAATGCTATAACTAAAAGGAAATCAATCTGAGTTGACAGTGCAGGAATTAAGCAAAAGATGTTGCCAACTGCCTCAAGAACGTGAGATTTGCACCCACAATGACAGCAGGTTCTCTATGCTTCAAAGCTGTTGGGAGTGCTGATTAGGCGGAAGTACCTGTTCCTTCTGATTTTTTTTTTTTCCTGAGTCACTTCTGGTTTTTCCTGCAAAACAACTTGCCTAATTTAGACGATTTTAGAGCTGCCGCTCATCCAGCGAAGTCCCCATCTTATTTCTCATTTAACCACCCAAGAGTTAAGCGTGAGTCTTGGATGGGTTTAAGAAAAAAAAAGAAGAGAAAAAGAAGAAAAAAAAAATTGTAGTCAAGTTGTGCCTCAACTTGGTGTAGATTCTAGGCTCACCCTCTCCCTCCTGCCTTCCCCAGGTCTCCACCGGCCGTGGATGCCTTTGACATTATGACCGCAGAGGATTCCACCGCAGCCATGAGCAGCGACTCTGCCACCGGGTCCTCTGCCAAGGTGCCCGAGGGCGTAGCAGGCGCGCCCAACGAGGCAGCGCTGCTGGCGCTGATGGAGCGCACGGGCTACAGCATGGTGCAGGAGAATGGGCAGCGCAAGTATGGCGGCCCGCCGCCCGGCTGGGAGGGCCCGCACCCGCAGCGCGGCTGCGAAGTCTTCGTGGGCAAGATCCCGCGCGATGTGTACGAGGACGAGCTGGTGCCAGTGTTCGAGGCGGTGGGCCGCATCTACGAGCTGCGCCTCATGATGGACTTTGACGGCAAGAACCGCGGCTATGCCTTCGTCATGTACTGCCACAAGAACGAGGCCAAGCGCGCCGTGCGCGAGCTCAACAACTACGAGATCCGCCCCGGACGCCTGCTGGGCGTTTGCTGCAGCGTTGACAACTGCCGCCTCTTCATCGGGGGCATCCCCAAGATGAAGAAGCGGGAGGAGATCCTGGAGGAGATCGCCAAGGTCACGGAGGGTGTGCTCGACGTGATCGTCTACGCCAGTGCGGCCGACAAGATGAAGAATCGCGGCTTCGCCTTCGTGGAGTACGAGAGCCACCGTGCTGCCGCCATGGCGCGCCGCAAGCTCATGCCCGGCCGCATCCAGCTGTGGGGCCACCAGATCGCTGTGGACTGGGCTGAGCCCGAGATTGACGTGGACGAGGATGTGATGGAGACCGTGAAGATCCTCTACGTGCGCAACCTCATGATCGAGACCACCGAGGACACCATCAAGAAGAGCTTCGGCCAGTTCAACCCGGGCTGCGTGGAGCGCGTCAAGAAGATCCGCGACTATGCCTTCGTGCACTTCGCCAGCCGCGAGGACGCCGTGCACGCCATGAACAACCTCAACGGCACCGAGCTGGAGGGCTCGTGCCTCGAGGTAACGCTGGCCAAGCCTGTGGACAAGGAGCAGTACTCCCGCTACCAGAAGGCAGCCAAGGGTGGCGGCGCAGCCGAGGCAGCAGTGGTGCAGCAGCCCAGCTACGTGTATTCCTGCGACCCCTACACACTAGCCTACTATGGCTACCCCTACAACGCGCTCATCGGGCCCAACAGGGACTACTTCGTGAAAGGTTAGTGGGGGTTCCTCGCCTACCTGGGTGGGAGTCGGGGAGATGCATCTGCCAGATGGATGCCATTTGGGAGGTGATGGCTGTCATTTACTGAGCTGGTGGACGGCGACCCCTCCTACTCACGCTCATTGGGGCAGTCGCTTCTACAGTATCGAGGGAGATGTAGATGGTTCATATATACAGCGTGAGGTAATGTTACCCATCACGTGTAGCATGCAAGCTTTTCTTGCGTTCTGCCCTCCCAGGGCCTTTATCCAACGTGGGGCTAGACGGCAAGTCTCTGGGTTCTTAGGTTAAAGCCTGCTTGTGAAATTAAACCTTTAGAATGTTGGGGAGTGAGGGGCACAGTATTATTGGGCTTGTTTGTGTTGTTTTGTTGTTCTTAGTCACTGACGAGCCTGTACTGAAAGCAGGCATTACATTGGAAAGCAAAATACTTGGGTTCTGGGCCCTGCCGTCTGATGAACTGGCTCTGTGACTTGAGTCAGCCCCTTTAAGCTCCCCAAGCCTGTTTTCTCACGCCTAAAATGAGGAAGATGAATGAACTAGCACTTCCCCTTCTACATCTAGTTTTGTGACCGTCTTAGAAAATTTTTATTTATTGGAGTGGCAGTTACAATCCTAGGAACTCACCCTTCAAGTTCATCTTGTGTACTAAGCAGACATCTTAGGATGCATCTAGGCTGGAGCTAGAAAGTCTGAAGCATCTTCGGAGCTCCCTAAAGAGCAGAGGTGTAGCCACCTGCAGCTTAGAGGCAGGACAGAAACCAAAGTGCCAAGAACCTTGGGTTAAGATCCACCTCCTGTACAGTTGCTGTTGGTAGCTCATCATTTTTTGTGTTGTTATTATAAGCAGGCAGCATAAGAGGCCGGGGTCGAGGTGCAGCTGGCAACAGAGCCCCGGGCCCCAGGGGTTCCTACCTTGGGGGATATTCTGCTGGCCGTGGTATATATAGCCGATATCATGAAGGAAAAGGAAAACAGCAAGAAAAAGGATATGAACTTGTACCGAATTTGGAAATCTCTGCTGTCAATCCAGTTGCCATTAAGCCTGGTACAGGTCAGTATAAACCAAAGTGAGAATGCATTTATTCAGCTAAACCCCAGCTCTCTCTCTTTGAGCTGACTTCCTTGGGACTTTCATCTGCACATGGGTTCCTCTTCTCAAAGGCAGGCGGAGGTTAGGCAAGGATTGTGGCCTCCTGGGCCTTCTTATCTAGAGCTTGGGGGATGGTCTAATTTTGACCATGTTCAAGTCAAACTTTCATATAGTGGGTTTCCCAGATAAATGGCTGTCGCCAGTTGTTAGACTTTTTCTCAATTAGGCAGGTTCTCAGTTAGGGAGGTTGGGGCGAGGGGGGCGGGGGTAGAAAAATGTGAGGCTCTTCTGTATCTTCTACCAGCTAAAAGCTTTCTATTCCTTACTCAAGCCTATTTTGACCCCAGTCATCAGAAGCCAGAAGGTGCAACTCTACCAGTTCTGAGAGTTGTTGGGAAATTCCCCTTCAGGAGTAAATAACGCTGCTGTCCCTTGTCGTGGTCTTAACCAACCAGAACACCTGGGAGTAAGGGAGCAGAGAAACTTTCTGCAGCTAATTCCCAGCTCTCATTTCCGCCTCTTGCTGGATCAGTAGATTGAGGGTAGAGGGGCACTCAAGTAGTTGAGGCCAAGGACCTTGAACTTTGCTTCCACCCTCCAGGCCCCACAAACCAGTTTTCCAACGTTGTTAATGCTCGTTAGTCATCTGAGACAGGTCTTTTTTCTGATCCTAAGCTGCAGGGAGCTTTATTGAACTGCACGGTGTGAGCACGGCACAAACTTCCTATGTGCACACACCACACAAGCACCCAAACACATGGGAAATTCCATCGTGATATTCCTCCAGACCTTCTCCCAGTCTCATGGAGGGTAGGTTGAGGAGCTCTTTGAGAGCATCCGCACTTTGAGGCTCAGCTCCTGATTTCGTGTTGGCTGAGGACTGTACTCCTTCCCCTGGCTAAAACAATTTCAAGGGAGCTGTGTATAAGGGGTATAGGTTGGCATTGGCCACATAGGGGCTTACAAGGCCTTTTCTCAGTAGAGCTTCCTTTGGAAGTAATCCAGTGATTTTTTTTTTTTTTTTTTAATGCCTGTGAAAAAAATTCTGCCACTTCTGCAGTTAAGTGACTCCTTAGACTGGATAACCTAGGAAATGCCATTGATGCATCAAACAATATAAAACTGATCCTGTTTCTCTCTAATTCCATAAAGCAGAGCCTGGATACAGGAGTTGTCACTTCTACTTGTTGGGAAAAGTATTCCCATTGGCAGTAGTTTAAGATTTAACTAGAGAAAAGAAAAGTCACTCAGTCATGTCCAACTCTTTGCAAACCCATGGACTGTTCCATGGAATTCTCCAGGCCAGAATACTGGAGTGAGTAACCTTTCCCTTCTTCAGGTAATCTTCCCAACCCAGGTTTCCCGCATTGCAGGCAAATTCTTTACCAGCTGAGCCACCAGGGTAGCCCAGAGGAAAGAACTCAAAGATCTTTAAGCACGTAATTGTGTTCTGAGGCATGGGGTAAAAATTTCTATGGCTGGTAGCCAGAACAATCCAGAGTTGCTTAGTACAACTCAGATGTAGCTCAGACTTATAGCCCTTTCTGTGCCCTGTCCCCTTGACCTCTATTTCTGATTCATTCAGAAAATTAGAACTCTGTAATTTTAGGAGGAACACCAGACAATAGTGAAGTATCTAGGCACAAGATCATATAGATGGAAAGGCAAGTAAAAGATCTGGTTTAGATTTTAGATATATTTTATTGAATGACTGTACCATTGTTTAGCCTACAGTCATTTATCTTTGGGCTTCCCCATTGGCTCATTGGTAAAAAATCTACCTGCAAAGCAGGAGACATGGATTTGATCCCTGAATCGGGAAGATCCCCTGGAGGAGGGCAACCCACTCCAGTATTCTTGCCTGGAGAATCTCATGGACAGAGAAGCTGGGTGGGTTACAGTCCATAGCGTCACCAAGAGTTAGACACGAATGAAGCAACTGAGCACACAGCATGCAAGCATTTCTCTTTACCTTATATCAAATTGGCTTTTATTCGAAGAAATTACCTACAGTTGGAGAATAAAAATAAGTGAAAGTATACTCTGTTGTGTGCATTTCAATATTCTTACCATCCTCAACATACAACACACACTCACACAACCTCCCCCAAATCAGGGCTAAATTTTTTTTTTTTTTGTCTTTTTACCTACCCTTATCATACATTGGAGAAGGGCACGGCAGCCCACTCCAGTATTCTTGCCTGGAGAATCCCATGGACAGCCTGGCAGGCTGTACAGTCCATAGGGTCACAAAGAGCCAGACATGACTGAAGCAACGTAGCAGCAGCAGCAGCATCATACATTGACATTCGAACACTGTGATCTGTCCGATCCTCTGGTTGAAATGAGTCCTTTGAACTTTATTCACAGAAACATGTCTTTGCATTGGCAGGTCGGGGAGGATATACACTGACCTCTGAGTTCTCAGAATGAAACTCTCAATAGCACCTGCTCTTTAAAACGTGGTGAAAGTGAAAAGGGGCAATGGGGCTGGTACTGAGTAAGATAGGTGATAAGGAACTGGCAGGCTCTTCTCACAGTCTTGGGCCTCAAGCCTCTGCTCTCACTTCTTATTCTGGGCCTGTTTTCTCAAAATTGCAAGGCCCTTTCTTGCTCTGTAGGACCTCAAGAATACGCGTCTAAATGCTATTCTGTTCTAAATTCTGTTAGCAGTAGAAAATGTGGGCGCAGAAACTTAACTGTAGGCTTGCCTACCCTGAGGCTCTGTGGGGAGATCCCACCCATTGCCACATGGTTCCTTTTGAAAGTCCAGCAAGATATAGGGTACCTCCACCTCCCCTCTCTTCCTCTTGGATAGCACCTGTAGTGAGAGCGCGTTCATTTGCAGGCAGAGCCCCTAGCTGCTAAACTTGTTTTTAAAAATATTGAGAAAGTGATGGCGCTTCCCTCAGTGACTAGAAGTGACTGACCTGTGCTTCCCTTTTCCCTCTCTTGCAGTGGCCATCCCTGCCATCGGCGCCCAATATTCCATGTTTCAGGCAGCTCCGGCCCCTAAAATGATTGAAGATGGGAAAATCCACACCGTGGAGCACATGATCAGCCCCATCGCTGTGCAGCCCGACCCAGCCAGTGCCGCTGCGGCCGCCGCGGCCGCCGCTGCCGTCATCCCTGCCGTGTCCACGCCGCCGCCTTTCCAGGTAGGCTTCTTGCTGTGGTGTTTGTGTGGGGTCTTGTGTATCACGGGTTCACTGAACACTCCGCAGGAGCACTGACACCGTGCCTGGCTTTCTGCTAGAACTATGGGTCTGAGTGATAGAAATATTTTTGTAAGATAAATCATGACAGGACAGGAAAATGTTAGATAAGAATTGTACTATCCTAAAATTGCCACTGTATTAAAGATAGGAAGCAATAAGCAAGAATGACATGTGTAATTTCTCACAGTGTCATTATACATCCTTTTTTTTTTTTTAATGACATAGGATAATTTTTAACTCATGTACTTATTGTTACAGAAGTGACACACGGAGTCCCGGGGGATAGTTCACGCCAGATTGTAGTTTTTGCATTCCAGATTATAGTTCAGTAAAGGTTTTTTAAAGTTCTGCCCCTCTTCCTCCCTTCCATCTCTCTCTACAAGTATATCCATAGGTATATATGTATGCATGTATATATGTGAGTGCCTGTAGAGAGACAGAAATGTCTATAAAGGTTTATGAAACTTTACAAAATCTGCCTTTAATCCTCTCTCCCGACCATATCCAACTATTCCCATGTCTCCTCCCAATCCAGTTTTATCATTCCATCCTCCTTCCCCACCTTTACTCATAGTGTTCTCCTCTATCTGGTGTTTTTCTCTAGAACCTTTTCCATCTACCTCACCTTGGAAACCAACTGTCCTGTACGTCTCAGTATTGGCTACTTGACTACCAGTCAAGTTCTGTGTTCTGTCTCCCCAATTAAAGTATTTCCAGACCAAGAGCCACATCTTATATATGTTTCTTTGTTTCTGCAATATGTAGCACACAGGGAATACCTATACTATACATCATTTTCCTAGACAGAAAAATAATCTTGTTGAAGCTATCCTTTGTGAAGCAGTGAATATCAAACACCTCATCAATCCATAAGCATTCAAAACTCAGGCCAGGGATGTCTTGTATCTAACTGGATAAGAATTATCAAGGAGACATGTTTATAAAACAGAGATTCTTAGATTCAAACCCCAGAAGACTCCAGTTCAGCAGAGCTGGGCTGGCGTTCTAGAATCCATAATTTGTCCCACCTCCTCAGTAATGCTGAAACAGCTAGGCTTGGGAACCCCAGCAGTAGTCTTGGGTTGGAAATGACTCACAAGGTAGTTATTACTGTGTCCTGACTATAAATACATACAGTAACCTACAAGCATTACCTAGTAGAATTCTGCTAATTCTAATTCCTCTTTACTAGGAAACTTGTGACCTGTGGACTTTGCTGAGTGGTCACAGTTGTGGTTGGGCCCAAATTTCAGGCTTCATTCTGGATTGCGGGCTGTTTCTGTCTTGCAACAGTCTGCACGGAGGCTGGCGTCGGGGTCTTGTGGTTTGGATTTGTTCAGCGTGCTATCGTTATCAGTAGATTCCTATGGCAGTTGTTCCCTCCTCCAGTATATTCTGCAGAATGCCTGGAGCCACTTCCTCTGTAACGTGGGAACAGCTTCTTTGAGTGTGTGGCCCTGCTGCTCTCCCTCAAAGCTGAGTACTGTCTGTCCTGCCTTGAGTTCTTTGACCTGCGTTGTCTGATACGTTCTGTCCTCCGCCTCCTCTGTGTTCTCTGCCAAACTGCAGCAGAGGAAGGAGCATTTTAATCTCCACAGATTGGTAAAAAGAACACTTTTCAGAGTGAAACCACACATCGGTTCCCAGTGACCTTCCTGGGGAACACCTTCCATCTTCCTCCTCTGTTTTGCAGGAGCTCAGAGATGTTCCTTTGTAGCCATTTAAATCCAAAATTTCATATAGCCTTCGCAGGCAAATAAAAAAAAAAAAAAAAGCTTGCATGTGTAGACAGTCCTTTTTTCACATTTATTTCTCAAAATATCTCAATCTTCACAGCAAGTCAGTGGTATAGGTAGAGCAAGAGCCATTCCTTTTTTGAGAGGAGGGGAAATCGAGGCCTTTCTCTCTCCTCTTCCCCAGCTCCCCACACTCAACCTCGTCACACTCCCCTGAGCTCAGGTGTGGGCTGCACTGTTGTACATGGAGTGGTTTCTCTCAGATGTCACCTTCCTGGTGATCCTTTCCTTTGTGCATTTGTCACTAAGGAGATGTCCCCAGATTTGGAGAAGATAGCTTATGTCCTGCTATGAACCGCAGTCTTCCCAGTTCCAAAGTTTCTCTCCTTGGTTGTAAAGTGTTACTAACGCTCATTGTGGCTGCATTGTAGCAGGCCGGATAATGAATGCAAGGCTAAATGCACAGGGGCCAGACTCACACATCCCAGTGCCCAAAAGCTGTGTCACCTGTGCAAGTCATTTAAAACATCTAAGCTTCTCCATATAATCCACCAGCTTCATTGGTGGTTGTGATGATGTTTCAATAGTGTCACTTAAATAAGGCACTTAGAATAGTGCCTAGCAGACTGTAATCTGTTGTTGTTATCATTTAGATATTATTTGTAATTATTATTTGGATTACAGTTGGAAAAAATGACTCTTCAATTCTGAACATAATTTTGTGACTCTAATTTGTAGATTTTTGTAAAGGAATGATAAGTAATTCCTTTATAAAACCCAGGAAGAAATAATTTTTTAAAATCTAATTCTCCCTTTTACATATCCTGAACTATTTGTACCACAGGGCATGCTATGAAACATAAAGTACACAAGATGTTTTGTTAAATGTATGATTTATTTTTTTAACCAAGTTTTTACCAATATTATTTTTACCAAAATTTTTACCAATGTTGGTTTTTGTTTTACCAAAAATCTCCTTTTCCCTTAAGCAGTCCATGGAATGAACTCCATAGCAAACATTTTGGAAAATACTGAACCACAGTCTTCCTTGTCTACTTGTTATGAAACTGTAGTATGTTTCACTCTCAAGTGGAGGGAAGGAAGCATCCTGGACTTTCAGAGCCAGCATGGCATCTACAGTAAGGCAGCTTCAGATAGCGCCTTTTCCCTCATTTCCTCATCGTGTGGAAATCCCACCTTATCCAAGTGAAAGTGAAAGTGTTAGTTGCTCAGTCGTGTCCAACTCTTTGTGACCCCACGGACTGTAACCCACAAGGCTCCTCTGTCCACAGAATTCTCCAGGCAAGAACACTGGATTGGGTAGCCATTCTGTTCTCCAAGGGATCTGACTGACCCAGGGATCGAACCCAGGTCTCTGGCATTGCAGGCAGATTCTTTACCATCTGAGCCACCAGGGAAGCCCCCACGTAACCTTCAAACCCCAGCTCAAATTTTTCCACTTCAGAGACGCTCCCTCTTGCTCCTCAAGTTAGTTGGCTTCTTCTCTAAGCTTCCACAGCAACTGTATATTCAGTGGTGTCATATCTTAGGTCGGTGATGGCTGAAGCGAACGCATTTGTTGAAGATCCTGTATGGTCACAATCTTTTTAGGTCAGAGCTTAAGATGCTGGCCCTTGGGAGAGCTGTGTACTTTGTTCCATAAAGTCATAGACTGTGCTCCTCTCCCTTCTTGATACATCATGTTCCTTCAGTTAGGTATGAGTTGAGGCAGCTGGCATGTATTTTAGGAAAAATACTTATTCATAATTACAGTGAGATCAACTGAGTGACAGGTAGACCCCAACTCCCATCTCTAGCTCACTCTGGTATGTAGGCTGATTGAGTAGAATGGTGGGCAGAAGATTCCAGAGTATCTGCACTTTCCCTGTTCCAGTTCCGTCACGGTCGCCAGTTGAATTTGAATGTGCCTTGAGGATGCGGCTCCACTTCAGTGGCTCCTATCTCAGTCCCTTACGATTGTTGCTTGTCTGTCCATCTGCCCTGAGAATGGAAACTTGTTTCTCTGTCATTCCCTCACCCCTGGGAGTTGAATGAATGAATGGGGTTGCTGAATGAATGGGTAGGTGGTGGTTGTTCAGTAATGTCCAATTCTTTGCAACCCCATGGGCTGCAGCACTCCAGGCTTCCCTATCCATCCACTGAGTCAATGATGCCATCCAACCCTCTCATCCTCTGTCACCCCCTTCTCCTGCCCCCAGTCTTTCCCAGCATCAGGGTCTTCTGCAGTGAGTTGGCTCTTCGCATCAGGGTGGCCATAAGTATTGGAGCTTCCGCTTCAGCATCAGTCCTTCCAGTGAATATTCAAGGCTGATTTCCTTTAGGATTGGCTGGTTTGATCTTTTTATCCAAGGGACTCTAAAGAGTTTTCTCCAGCACCACAGTTCGAAAGCATCCATTCTTTGATGCTGAGCCTTCTTTATAGTCCAGCTCTCACATCCATACACAACTACAGGAAAAACCAAAGCTGCGACTATACAGACCTTTGTTGGCCAAGTGATGTCTCTGCTTTTTAATATGCTGTCTAGGTTTGCCATAGCTTTTCTTCCAAGGAGCAAGCATCTTTTAACTTCTTGGCTGCGGTCACCATTTGCAGTGATTTTGGAGCCCAAGAAAATAAAGTCTCTCACTGTTTGCATTGTTTCTCCATCTATTTGCCATGAAGTGATAGGACCAGATGCCATGACCTTAGTTTTCTGAATGTTGAGTTATAAGCCAGTTTTTTTCACCCTCCTCTTGCACCTTCATCAAGAGGCTCTTCAGTTCCTCTTTGCTTTCTGCCATTAGAGTGGTGTCCTCCACCTATCTGGTTAGATACCTACTGGTGATCAATAAGGATGCTCTCTCTCCCCTCAGGGTCGCCCAATAACTCCAGTGTACACGGTGGCTCCAAATGTTCAGAGAATTCCCACGGCCGGGATCTACGGAGCCAGTTATGTGCCATTTGCTGCTCCAGCCACAGCCACGATCGCCACACTACAGAAGAATGCAGCGGCCGCCGCTGCCGTGTACGGCGGATACGCAGGCTACATACCTCAGGCCTTCCCCGCCGCTGCTATCCAGGTGCCCATCCACGATGTGTACCAGACCTACTGAGACCCGCTGCCACCGCCGCCACTGAAGGAACACTTTACTATTTATGAAGAAAGACCGTGTTCGGTTAGCACACATGAAACCTGAATGCGAAGAATGTTATCAAATACCATACTGGAATATTTTATATTACATGAAGTTTTCACTAGTTTTTTAAGACTGTTTTCAATTTAGCAGACCTGTGTTCATACATTTCTAAGAGACTTGCAATGGTTTGTGCCTTAAATACCATCTCTTAAAAATTTGTACGTGGTAGTACATTTGTATAGAGGTTTTTGTTTTTGTATTTTTAAGGATATATTTTCAGTTATGAAGGTTATTTTCTTAACTTCTGCACTCCAGAGATTTCTATTTTGTAGTACCTTCAATAATATATCAAGTATATATTAAAAAAGCACACTTGAGCAGCTAGGGAACTATTTTGAAAAATATATTCAATATTTAAAGATACAAACAATAGTGCTTTAAAAATACTACAGAAAACATTATTTTAAAAGTTATACTGGAAAGTGCAATTATAAAATGAGTGAAACCTCTATTTCTGCTGGAATTAAGGGTTGACGGGTGTTAACCATGTGTTGTTATTCACGATGGTTCTGTTGTTTAAACACTCGACCTCTCCTTAAGCCAATGTTGAAAAGACTTGTCACACTTCTGAGTCCAAACACTGGAAGGCGCTGTCACCTGCTGCCAGCGTCCTGGGCCCCTACTCAATGTCCCTGTGCCTTTGCTCTTAAGGTGTGTCCCCTCCCCCACCCCACCTCCCCCAGACCCACCTTCATATTTGGCAAGTCAAGGACAAATTAATTACTCTGACAGAGAACATCAATGGCTTTTATACTTCTTTTTGTTAGGGTTTTTTGTTTTGTATGGGTTTTTGTTTGGGGAGGGTTGTGGTTTGGTTGGGGAGCTATTTTCAATAGCAGAGTATGTGTAAGCACAAGATTTTCATAGTTTGCATAAGGCATCTTTGCATAGCTATTTAATTGTCCAATATGAAACCTTCACTCCTTTCTTAATGCTTTTATTATATATTTGTTTTGAAGTCTTAAGTTTGTAGAGACAGAGAATGTTATAGACAAGATCCCAAAGGCTCTTGTTAGCAGACGGTTATGCTTCTAGTTGCCTTATCATGTTTCATACACAATGTCTGTGGTTGTCAGGGGTGTTGGAAATATTATGTTTATTGAACAGGGCCCCCCTCCGTTGTTGCTGTGCATGTGGCAAGTGAACTGAATTGGGGCGTGCACAGCCAGGAGGAGGAGGAGAGACCTGTAGGAGTAAAGGATAGTTTGTAAATATCTCCTAATGCTCAGTTTTAGTTGTTTTATGTTGCAGAAATTCATGGTATATAGTTGAATGCAAAACAAAACCATTTTATTTCAATGTTATTAAACAGTTTTGTTTTTTTAGGAAGTAAATGTATTGTTGCAGTGTTTTGTGCCTGTTTAAAGGCTCTTGTTTAGCAGAGTGAATGTAAAATACAGTAAAATGATAAGATTGTCATCTACTTTATGAAATACATCAACTTGGAATTTTTTTTTTAAGGTTCTAACAAGGAAGTGAGGTGTGCAATAGATGGCAAGGACATAGTTGTGTTTTTACGTCATATTAGAGATTCCATCAAATGTTTCCACTCACTGAATTTTGCTGATGGCTGAATTCTTATTGTGGATTAATAATAGGATCATGCCCTTAGCAGATGTTTTAGTTCTGTTTTACATTTTAAATTAAGAGATTCCCAGATGCTCTCTTTTCCCTCATCTTAGGGTGGGATGAATTTTTTATATATAAGCAATATTTATTTAACTATTCTATAAGATTATTGAGTGCCTGCAAAGGCCTTTAAACATTCCTAGCCTTCCTTTCCATCATTGTTAAATGACAGAAAGTAATTGTGCAATGTTTCTGATGATGTACCCAGCGAGCTGCATCCAAACTCAAATCTGTTGTAATGAATAATCCAACAAAATGCAGTTTATGTTCAGTCCCCATCCCTTGACTTTGTATGAAAGAAGTACTCTCTTACTCTCCTTCCAGTGAAGGGTTAATTAGCACAGAGGTTCACTGGATGAGACTGACCCAGGGATCTTACTGTATTTTACATGTGCCTGTAAATTATTTGCAAAAATGGAAAAAAAAAAA